>PVIW01017018.1:0-15114 GCA_004026585.1 Noctilio leporinus | reverse complement strand
TATTTTGCTAAATTTGCTGTTTTTGGTGGAGCCCATCAGGTTTTGTATGTACACTATCATATCATCTGCAAATAATGACAGTTTGACTTCCTCCTTTCCAATTTGGATACCTTTGATTCCTTTCTCTTTTCTGATGGCTATAGCTAGAACTTCCAAGACAATGTTGAATAGAAGTGGAGAAAGTGGACAGCCTTGTCTCATTCCTGATCTTAGGGGGAAAGCTTTCAGTTTTTGTCCATTAAGTATGATGTTGGCTTCAGGTTTCTCATAGATGGCCTTTATGATGTTGAGGTGTGCTCCCTCTATTCCCATTTTGCTGAGGGTTTTCATCATAAATGGTTGCTGCACTTTATCAAATGCTTTTTCAGCGTCTATTGATATGATCATATGGTTTTTATCTTTCAATTTGTCGATGTGGTGTATTACATTTATTGATTTACAAATGTCGTACCATCCTTGCATCCCTGGGATGAAGCCCACTTGATCATGGTGTATGATCTTTGTAATAAACTGCTGAATCTGATTGGCCAATATTTTGTTGAGAATTTTAGCATCTATGTTCATCAGAGATATTGGCCTGTAGCTTTCTCTCTTAGTTGGATCTTGCCCTGGTTTGGGGATTAGAATAATATTGGCCTCAGAGAAAGAGTTTAAGAGTTTTCCTTCTTCCTGTATTTTTTAGTATAGTTTGAGGAGGATAGGAGTTAGTTCTTCTTTAAATGTTTGGTAAAATTCACCTGTGTAGCCATCTGGTCCAGGGCTTTTGTGCTTTGGGAGATTTTGGATTACTTCTTTAATTTCACTAGTTGTTATTGGCCTATTGAGGCTTTCTGCTTCTTCTGGGTTCAGTTTTGGTAGATTATACATTTCCAGAAATGGGTCCATTTCATCCAGGTTGTCATATATTTTGTCATATAGTTGTTTGTAGTAATTTCTTACAATCTTTTGTATTTCTGAGGTATCAGTTGTGATTTCTCCTCTGTCAATTCTGATTCTATTTATTTGGGTCCTCTCTTTCTTTTTCTTGATGAGTCTGGATAAAGGCTTGTCAATTTTGTTTATTTTTTCAAAGAACCAGCTCCTGGACCTGTTTATTCTTCGAATTGTAGTTTGAATCTCTGAGTTATTTAGTTCTGCTCTGATCTTGATGATTTCCTTCCTTCTACTTGATCTGGGCTTTGTTTGTTGTTGCTCCTCTAGTTCTTGCAGCTTTGTAGTTAGGTCGTTTTTATAAATTTCTTGTAACCTTTTTTGGAAGGCATGTATTGCTATAAATTTTCCCCTGAGAACTGCCTTTGCTGTATCCCATAGGTTTTGGGCTGTTGTGTGTTCATTGTCATTTGTTTCCAGAAACTTTTTGATTTCATCTTTGATCTCATTGTTAACCCCTTCATTGCTTAAAAGCATGTTATTCAGTCTCCATGAGAGTGAATTAGAGAATTTTTGGGTTTTTCCCTTCAATTAGGTTTCTAGTTTCAAGCCATTGTGATCTGAGAAGATACTTTGTATGATTTCAATTTTCCTGTATTTGTGGAGGCTTGTCTTGTGACATACCATGTGGTCTATCTTGGAGAATGATCCATGTGCCTTTGAAAAGAATGTGTATTTTGCTTCTTTGGGGTAAAAGACTCTGTATACATCAGTTAGGCCCATTTCCTCTAGAGTGTTGTTCAATGCCACAACATCTCTGGGGATTTTTTGTTTGGAAGATCTGTCCATTGTTCATAGTGGGGTATTAAAATCCCCTATTATTAGTGTGTTGTTGTCTATGTCTTTCTTAAAGTCTTCCAAGATTTTCCTTATATATTTTAGAGCTCCTATGTTGGGTGTGTATAAGTTTATCAGAGTTATTTCTTCTTGATGGATTGTTTCCTTAAGTATTATGAAATGCCCATCTTTGTCCCTTTTTATGGCCTTCATTGTAAAATCTATTTTGTCTGAAATCAGTATTGCTACTCCAGCTTTTTTTCATGTCCATTTGCTTGATATATATTTTTCCATCCCTTCACTCTCAATTTGTGTCGATCTTTTGTTCTGAGTTGGGTCTCTTGAAAACAGGATATATATGGGTCATGTTGTCTTATCCATTCAGCTACCCTATGTCTTTTGATTGGTGCATTTAATCCATTTACATTTAGGGTTATTATTGATTGATACTTATTCATTGCCATTTTCTCCATTTGTGTCTGTATTCCTCTTTGGCTTTCTCTGTTTCTTCATTTTATTTATTTACTTCTTTCTAAAGCAGACCCTTTAGCATTTCTTGCAATGCTAGTTTGGTAGAGATGTATTCTTTCAGTCTTTTTTTGTCTGGGAAGCTCCTTATTTCTCCTTCTATCTTGAATGAGAGCCTTGCTGGTTAGAGTATTCTTGGTTGCAGGCCTTTGTTTACCATGACTTGAAATACTTTTTGCCATTCCCTTCTGGCTTGAATTGTTTCTGTTGAATAATCATTTGATAGCCTTATTGGAGCCCCTTTGTATGTTATTTGTCGTTTCTCTCTTGATGCTTTTAGGATTCTCTCTTTGTCTTTGAGATTAGCCATTTTAATAATAATATGCCTTGGTGTTGGTCTGTTTGGGTTGATCTTCATTGAGACCCGCTGTCCTTCCTGAACTGGATTCATGTTTTCACTCATCATGTTAGGGAAATTTTTTATCATGACTTTTTTGAACAGGTTTTCCATTCCTTGTTTCTCTTCTCCTTCTGGTATCCCTATGATACGGATGCTGTTGTGTTTCATGTTGTCCTGCAGCTCTCTTAACACTTCTTCATTCTTGTTCAGCCTTTTTTTATTCTCTTGTCCTGTCTTGGAGTATTTGTCTACATTATCCTCCAACTCGCTGATCCGGTCCTCTGCTTCCTCTAGCATACTGTTGATTCCTTCTACTGTATTCTTCAATTCAGAAATTGTATTCTTCATTTCCTCCTGGCACTTATTGATATTTTCTATGTCCTTTTTCATGCTGTTGTAACTCTCAGTTAGTTCCTTGTAATTTCCCTGGAGTTTTTTGTAGTTCTCCTGGAGTTGTTTATAGTTTTGTTTGATGTGGCTGAGCTCACTGAGCTTCTCTAGTATCATTCTTTGGAATTCCTTATCTGATAGTTCTGGTGCCTCTGTTTCATTTTGTGGTCTTTCTGGGATTCTTCCTTTCCTTTTGGTGATGGACTGATTCTTTTTCCCCCCATTTTGTGTGTCTGCTGTTGCTTGCTTATATTTTTGCTTTTTCCTTGGGTTAACCTGCTTTGCTTCCTTGCCTTAGTTGAGCACCCTTCTGTGATAGATGTGTGGAGTTCAATGTTGCATTCTCCCAGATTTTCTCCACTTGTTGTTCTTGGTGTGTCCTTTATTTGGGTTGTCTGGTTGTATTCTGGACCTGTGGACTGTTCTGTATGTCTCCACTGCCACTGGGCTGTGCTCCCCTGTGTCCAGATGCTGACCACTCCATTTCTTAGGGACCTAAAGACATCTCGCACTTCCTATCCTGTCCTTTAGCTGCTCTGGTATTCGAGAACACCATCAGCACTGCTCTCTACTCCGTCGCCATCTTCCTGGGTTAACTTTCATTACATAAGGATGCAATCATTTGCTCTGCTTTGCAGCCAAGAATTTGAAGAGGTTTTGAAATTTCCATGTTTCTTCTTTCCCTCTTGAGCCTCCATGTCTATTGCCCCACCCATCTTTGTAAATGGAGAGCAGTGTATTGACATTTTTTTCACTGGTAGGACTTACCCAATTTTCCTTAGAAGGTAGAACCTATTGTCAGTTTCAGTTTTAAGTAACATTATTTTCTTCCTTCTGTTATAAGCAGAATTGAACCAACAGTACTATAAGATATAGAGAGTGACATAATTCTCACGTTGCCAGAGAGAGTCCAGTTGGCTCATAGTATTTTAATAGTGCCCTCTTATATTCTTAAAATGTCCTGGTTGGGATCATGAATTATACAATCATTCTAGTCAAGAAGAGTTGACAGAATTTTAAAAATATGTCATTAAAGTGGCAACATCAAAGCAAAAGGGAGTTGAGGCTATTTGGTATAACTGGGGCAAAATGCAGGATAATTTTGGAAAAAATAATTTAGTTTAGTGCATGGGTGGCAAACACAAGGCCCATGGGCTGAATCCAGCCCTCCACCTTGTTTTACCCAGCCTGGAACCTTTGGCCTGGCATCTTGTTTCTACCCGGCTTGCTAAACTATTAAGAAGTAGTTGCAGTTATACAGTCCTAAAATGACATTTGACCCTTTGAAGGCAACTCCGGCCCCTGGTGAAAATGAGTTTGACACCCCTGGTTTAATGCATTGGGGTATACTGACCTATAGTGGTCCGACTATTCAGGCATTTCAGTGTCTGGAGTAAGGACCTTACCAAAGTATCTGTTTTTTTTTTAGTGTATACGGAGGTTCCTTTTAAGAAAATCACAGCATGAAAGGGGAACTAAGGAAAGTGGATATACCCATGCACCCATCAGGTATCAAAATGATAAACCATAGGAGCTATGTAAGCTAGCAGGGCCTGTCTCCACTCTCTTTCTGCAGTAAATTCCCAACACTTCTTCCTGAGGGAAGAACATCACCCCCAGAGGGAGAATGAGGCTTTACTCTGTCCACCAGGGGGCACTGTAGCATGTCTTTTGAGAGGTGAACATTCCTTTCCTCCAAGGAACAATTTTTGAGGGGATAAGACATGTATACAGGGTAATATATCATAAATAGCTTTGTAACGTTTGTGCCACAGTGATAGGATGTTGGAGTGTAAATTAATATAGGTTGAGAAAGAGGATATGGAGATGGTAAGACATTAAGTGGACTTTGAAGGCTAGATGGGCATTCAGTTGATGAGATGGAAGAGAGGAACACATGCGAAGAATTTATCAGAGATTTTAGGGATTGTGAATAGCAAAGTACTGGGATTTTGATTGGATTAGTCTGGAAGGAAGGTTAATGTAAAAACTGGGTACATAATAAAATCAGAAAAGTGTGGATACTGGAGGCAAGAAAATTGGGGAAGAATTAATTAAAACCCATCCAGATGCTAAAAGATAAGGTTTCAATAGAATGAACACGAGAATAAATTGTGCCCTGTTACAGAAAAAAGCAAAGGGGACTTTTGTGATGGTGGTGCGGATCAACAGAGGAATATAAGGGAGCAGAAATGAAAGCAGGCCTATGGATGAGAACATCCACCGGGAGACAGCCACACACATGTACAAGTCATGTTACTCTTGTCACAGAATGCTATAAGGCATGTATCTGTGCCTAATTGTCTATAATTTATCTATCTTGAACAGGGATGAAGAAGTGGCCTTGCTTTTCTTCATTCAACATTTTCAATTCCTCATTCTACCATGGGAATTATGAACATGCCACATTCTTTGTCTTTACTGAACTCACAGTCCACAGTATGAGGCAGGTGTATAGGTTGAATTGGCAGAATAGTACTTTGGTGTTGTGATCTAGGTGGGGTTGTTCCCCTCCAACCCCAGCCATTCTGTTGAAACAGGAACGAAGGGTAGGAATGATACAGCAGAGAAGGAAAAACAAATCTTTCAGTTCCAAAATAAGATTCTTAAAACTTTAGAGTCCTAAGCTTGCATAAGCCTCAGCCTTTTGAATATTAAAAATAAAAACAGACACTCCAAACAGTACATAACAATGTGAGAGCCAGCCCTACTGCCCCAGAAAGGCTGTGCGGGACTGCACTGGGGTAGGGCAGGAGGGCTCAGAGAAAGGAGCACCTTGCTCCATACTTTGGAACTGAGTTCTTGGGAGGGATGAGGTAGATAGAGTCAGCAGAGGCTTGAAGCTTTGAGAGCAGGTCTCTTTTTTCCATTCCCTTTGAGAGGTAGCAAGTCTTGCAAACCAAATGCCCACTTTCTTCAATTGTCCTCAGGGGCATGGTAAGGAAGCAATAGAGAAAGGCCAACTTGGTTGGCAAGTATAATTTCCCAGAGCATGAGAGCCACAAGGCAGACAAGAGTTGGGAGTCCTGGGGCAGGCAGTGGACTGCAGAGGCCTGGTGGCTGGGAACAGCAGGGGTAGTACAAGGACGGAGAACCAGAAATTACCTGGGACTGCTGATGCCAGGAGCCGACGCAGGTGATGGGAGGCTGTGGGATGATGGCATTTCAACCAGTGCCAGTATGCACAAAAGTTAACTGATGATGAGATGCCTCTTTCTCATTGATACTGGACACAATGGGACCATCTCTACCACCACCCCCTGAACTAATCTAGTAAAGCCTGATTTATCTCAGTTTAGCATGAACTAAAATGAAATTTAGGCCAATAGCTATAACACAGACTTGAGAAAATTTAAACATTATTCTTTTACCAACCTGAGTTTGTAGACTGAGGTAATACTTGCTTCACAGACAACTGCTGAGTAGTGTGACAAAGGCAGATGGAGCCCTGGGCCTATATGAGGACAAGTGCGCAGTTGCTCTTATCCAGTCTGAGGAGGTCAGTGTGAATGATGTACCACACTCAGCAAAGTACTGTGGGATGAAGGAGAGCAATGGTGAGGCCAGGGACCTCCTTTCTAATCAGTCCCTAATGGCCGCAATTCAGGGAGCGATGAAAATGAGGCTGCCAAGTGAAATGCAATGGGTTGGCTGGGTTAAGCCAACCCAAAAGCCCTTTCATATGTAGAGTGTTTCTGAGGGTTAAAGAAGAGGAATGGCATTTTCATTTTGGAACCACCATTCTGGGTGAATGTAAAGAAAGGCCTGGGAACTGGCTGCTTGGAGGTTGAGTTTTTCATTCTCTCTCCTATCTTATCTTTACTATTAACATCATAATGATTCTACTCATCCCAAAGCCCACACTGCATCAGAAAAGAGGAGGACATTTCTTTCCAAATTTTATAAAGTGACAGTCAAGAATGAGTTCAGAAATCAGTGTTTGGGAAGTGAAATTTACTGTTTAGTATCAAAATTGGTGGAGTTATAATAGCCAAGTCTGAAGTTTAGAAAACAGACTGGTGTGATATTTAGCACACAGAAATGTCTCCTCCATGCAAGTACACACACATATTTCTTACTTAGTATTGATGAGAGTGAACTTTAAAATAAATTGAGAACTGCGTATACTAGTTCACTTTAAAGTAACAATTTGCACTGCTTTGTGCAACCCATACTCTGGTGGAGGGGGGCCAGGGGTGCCCTTGGCCCAGTTTTGGAGGGAACTCTGTGAGGTGTTCTCAATAATTCTGCAAGCCATCAATACTTTATAAGAAATCCCTTCCTGCTGCTAGAGTGGATTTTGCTCTCTACACACTGACTAAACCAGGCCAGAAAAATACTTTCTAAAAAAAGGATCAGCCGGCCTGCGAACCCAAAGGTCACTGGTTCCATTCCCCAGCCAGTGCACATAATCAGGTTGCAAGCCAGACCTCCAGCCAGGTCTGTAGCTGGAGGCAGGTGAAAGGCAACCATACACTGATGTTTCTTTCCCTCTCTGCCTCTCTCCCTTCCTCTCTCTCTGTAAATAAAACAAAATCTTAAAAAAATAATTAAAAAAATAAAAAAAGGATCAAATATGGCGTGGTTAGGATCATGACTCTGAAGGCTTACTGTACCACTGACCTGATGACCTTAGACCAAAATGCTTTGTCAGGTGACGATGGTTCCTATCTCAGAGGGGTGATGAAGAAATGAGGTAACACATGCCAAGCACTTGTAACAGTGCCTGAAATTCTATCTAGTAATTGCTCATAGAGTTTGTTTTTATAATATTGAAAAACAGAGTTTGACACTATAACTAAATTAAACATTTACTGAGAATTCAAAATTCTCAAAGATGAGCATACATTAACATAAAATCCTTTTGGCTAAGAAAAAGCAAAATAAAACTGCTATCACAAAACAATTTGGAACTTGGCTGTTTCACACTCAAAGAATCTCTTTAAGGAAAGGATATGACACAGGTACTTGGCAACTATGTTATTCTTTTTCAATTTAAGTGGAGTAGTTTGGCTTTTTACCTCTGATTCAAATTGGACTGGTTTTCTGTTGTTCTGTGTTTTTTGTGTGTGTGTGAAGGGCCTCTTTGGTTAAAACAAAAATAAAAACTGAAATTGAGCTTTGTAGCAGAAAGACCACTAGTCTTGAAATAAAGGAATACTGAGAGGACTGAGGGTTTCGTTCAGTAACAACAGACTTTCCAGTACTAAGTATTGAAGACTATCAATCAGCAAGAGCATTGTCCAAAAGAGAATATTCTTTTTAACACCCATGCCATCCATGAGACACACTGTGTATTTCCCCTGACTTGGCCCTATGATTTCTTAAAGCAGAGCTCTGTGTTCTGAAGTAAGGCCGTGACCTCTGCCACTGGGATAATATCTTATTGGGGTGCCAAGAGAATTAACTGAGTTGCTGTGCAAGGAAATGCTTGCACCAATTTTGGGCCTGGTATGTGTTCAATACTCATTAGCAACCTACTCTCTCCTCTAAACATCCAAAGCAGAAAGTTACCTTTATTCCTGTCCATGGAACTAAGAGAGTAGGGGCAGTGAGTGTATGTTTTTCATATTTTTTCTCCCTTTAGAGGATTGGCAAGATATCCCAAGATAGATGAAGCTAATAACCAGAAAACATAGTCACAAGTTTGAATTCTCTCCCTCTGTCCTATGCTAAGTTATACAAGAGCAGAGAAGGCTCCAGAAAGGAGAAACATCATTAAGCCTGTCTTTTGGCATTGGAAAGTCCCATTTTTCCTGAGAATCCCTCCAATTCTATAGTATCACCCATTTTTCCCTGCCTACAAAACCTATTCACAACCCATCATACTTTAAGGTGCTGGGAGTTTCTTCTATTCCTTAAGAGGATGCCAGAATTCTTGACTGAAGCTGTTCAACCCAATAAACAAGAGTCTTCCATGTGGGCAGAGATAACATTTATTCAGTCAACAAATGGTGAGTGCCTGCCTGGGCCACACACTGCTGGCCACTGGAATAACAGAACATGTGATCAGTCAACATGCAATTGCATGGCGTCAGCCTGCTTATGTCACCCAGAAGTCACTGAATAAGTGACAATGTGCATAGTATTTCATTAAATACCTATTAATGTGATAAGCCCAGCTGATGACATTACAAAAAGCCAAACACAGAATGTAAGAATTGCAGAGCACATAGACCCAGGCCCAATTCGGCAAGAGTTGGCTGGAGAGCAACACGGGCGCTGCTCAGACAGCTGGGGACAACCCTTCACAGCCCACTTTATGGATGAACAATTTTATTAGCATCTAAAACTTTATTTCTAACTCCCAAACTTATATTTCCATTCCTCAATAAAGAGTAAGCCAAACAATAAATGATGAAATACTGACCGTGAACCCAAATATTTCCAGACATAGATGGGGAAAAACCTAACATCTTTATCAATTGCAAAGAGAAAACTCTAGTAGACAGAGAAGATGATGAAATTTTTTCTGAGCATAACATAAACATGTACAAAACTTAGCACTGTTATCAACAAATGCTTCTTCTATTGTTGCAAATACCATCTTCAAAAGAGCGGTAAGGAAGAGACGGACAACAGAGCAGAGCTATTTTTTCATCTCCAAAATGGCACTTCCTGGTCCACGGTGTTTAGCACTGCAGATGTTGCAGAACTGTGAAGAAGAGTTCTGCAAGGTAATTTAAAAACACAGATTAAAAAAAATCTTCTCTACTTTCATATTCAGAAATATTATGGGAGCATCAGTCGGAATAGGAGGATGCTATGAAATGTAATTTCTTTTTCTTGAGATTATCACTGGTTCACATAGGATTCCACTGCAAATAGCTATTATTCAAAGGACACTCTACAGCAAAACAAGTCTAATGTGACACAGAGGAACATGACACTAAAAAAGTGCAGTGTCATGATACAGAAATCATGCTGAGAGACTTGTACAAACAAAATGGCTCTCATGGGATCTCACATCTCTATAGCCCAATGATCATCAATTTGACCTGAACAAATTCACTTAAATGAATATACAGGGTGTATGTGATAAATTGGCAATAACGTTGTATCTCATTTCACATGCTTATTAATTTTGAAAAACTATGTTTCTAAGGTTATAATTTAACATCGTTGTTTCAGATATAAAGTATTAAATTCTGAGAGCAACCATCATGTCAAAGGAATACAACCATAATTTCTGAAATGCATGTTGGGTGAACTGCTAAGGAAATTGTGGACTTCTATAACATCCTTTTACGTACAACTGACAATGTGAAGAAGGTGTATGATGCTGATCCTGATGTCGCCACCCCAACAAGGAAAACGCATAAGGTATGCAAGGATCACACAAGTATAGATACTGTACACAGAATCCAGGAGATCATCAATGAAGATCCAGGATGTTTACCTGGACATTTAGAGGGAAGTGGTTGTATCGTGGATGAAGCCAGTTGCAAATGGACGTCATTTTATCCTCCAACAAGATGGTGTACGTAACGCCAAAAAGGTGCAAGAATTTCTCAGTGTCAGTGTTTCTGAATTATGGTCAAAGGAAATCTGGCCCCCTAGTTCACCAGATGCCAATCCTTTAGACTATTACATATGCAGCATTTGTGAGAGAGAAGTTAATAAACAACCTCATGCCAACAAAGAGGCTGTTAAAGCTAAGACTGAAAACATTACAATGTCCATGGATAAAGAAAAGTTAAGTGGATAAAGAAAAGTTAATTAAGCGTGCTCAACATTCCAAAGTCGAATTGAGTCTATTATTGCAGCAAATGGAGACTTTGAACAATTAAATAATGAGTATGTTTATATATTTACATATAAGAATAAATTTATTTCAAAATATAACACTTGTGGTATGTTATTTTACTAAAATTTTGCCAATTGATCGCATGCACCCTATATTAATAATGCTTAGTGTATTAAACATTTTTACATTTTAGAATTGGATGAATTGACTTCCTTATATGATTTAAAACTGTATTATATTTTTGAGAACCTACAGGGCCATAGGATGACAGTACAGTTCTGAGCACATCCCTCTGACTGTATCAACTTTTCTTTAGATGCTGATTGCTTAGCTGCCAACTCACCATGCTGGGCACAGGCAGGCACTCCTTGTGGAACATGTGCCGGCAATGGAAGACCACCACACTGAAGGGCTTAGCTGCGTCTGGGGGTAGAGGGAAGGAAAGACAGAAGGACTCAATGCAACAAGCAGATCAGAAACTTTAGAAACAGTCATTTTCTTTTTTCTACACCCTTTCGTCCTCCTCCCCGTCAGTATTTTTCTTCTGTGTAATTTGTTTCTTTTTTTTTTTAAGAGTCCACATATAAGTGAAATTATATGTATGTTTCTCTTTCTGACTTATTTAACATAATACCCTCTAGGTACACCCTTGCTGCTGTAAATGGCAAGATTTCATTTTTATGGCTGAGTATTCTGTTGTACATGAGATCTGTCCTGAAGGTATCAGCCATGCAAACTGTTTTAATTATATTGACACTGGCTTGAAACTTTTGAGACAGACCTGGTATATATTTATATATATACATCTTTATCCATTCATCTATTTATTGATGGACACCTAGGTAGCTTCCATATATTTGTTTTTGTAAATAATGCTGCAATGAACATAGAAGGTACATATGTCTTTTTGAATTAAGGTTTGTTATGTCAGATTAATACCCAGAAGTGGGATTGCTGGGTCATTTGGCAGCTCTAGTTTTACTTATTTTTTGAGGAATTCCCCATACTTTTTTTCCATAGTCATTGCACCAATTTATATCCCCAACAGTGCACAAGGATTCCCTTTTTTTCACATCCTCGACAAAACTTATTATTTGATAATAGCCATTCTGACAATATGCGAGGTGATATCTAATTGTAGTTCTAATTTGTATTTCCCTGATGATTAGCGAAGTTGAGCACTTTTCCACATTTCTGTTAGCCATCTGTATATGCCCTCCTGGGAGAAATATAGTCAGGGCCTCTCCTGATTTTTTAATCAGCTTGTTTGGTTTTCTTCATGTTAAGTTGTGTAAGTTCCTTATACATTTTAGATATTAATCCATTATTATCATTTATGAATATCTTAGTTCATTCAGTAGGTTGTTTTTGTTTATTTTGTTGATTTCCTTCACAGTGCAAAAACTTTAGTTTGATGTAGTCCCATCAAATTTGTTAATTTTTTATTGTTGTTGACCTTGATGGAGATGTATCCCTAATGATATTGCTAAGAGCAATGTCAAAGAGTTTATTGCCTATGATTTTTTCTAGGAGTTTTATCATTTCAGGTCTTAAACTTAAGTCTTTAATCCATCTGGAGTTTATTTTTGTATATGGTCCAATTTAAAAAGTGGTCCCACTTCATTTTTTTGTGTATATATGTTCAGTTTTCCCAAGACCATTTACTTGAGACTGTCTTTACACCACTGTATACTTTAGCTCCCTTTGTCATAGATTAATTGACCATATAAGCAGGAGTTTATTTCTAGGCTATTTATTCCACTGATTTATATGTCTGTTTTTACACTAGTACGCACTGTTTTGAGCATTTTAGTTTCATAACATCGTTTGAAACGTGGGAACATGTCACCTTTCCCTTTGTTCTTTTTTAAGGCTTCTTTGGCTGTTTGAGGTCTTTTGTGGTTCTATATACATTTTAGGATTAGTTGTTCTAAGAAGAGTTCTACTGGTATTTTTTAAAAAACTTATTTATTTTTGTATATTTTGTATATTTTGTAACAGCATATATTGATTATGCTGTTACAATTGTCTCGAATTCTTTTCCCTTTGCTGCCCTCCACCTAGTCTCCCTGTTTCCTCCCACAGTCCCACCCTCCCCCTTAGTTCCTGCTCATGGGCTGTACATGGAAGTTCTCTGATTCACTCTTTCCTCTATTATTCTTAACTTCCCCCTGTCTATCTTGTTCCCACATATTATGTCTCCTAATCCCTGCACCTTTTTCCCATTTTGCCCCCTTTCCTGTCCCCTCAGATAACCCTTCCAATGATTGCCATATCTATGTTTCTGGTCCTATTCTGGTTGTGTGCTTGGTTTGTTTTTGTTTTCCTCCTTTTTCATTTTTCAGCTTCTGTTGTTGATAGTTGTGAGTTTGCTGTCATTTTAATGTTCATAGTTTTGATCCTCTTTTTCTTAAATAAGTTCCTTTAACATTTCATAGAATAAGGGCTTGGTGATGATGAGCTTCTTTAGCTTTACCTTGTCTGGAAAGCACTTTATCTGCCCTTCCATTCTGAATGATAGCTTTGCTGGACAGAGCAATCTTGGTCCTTGTTTTTCATCACTTTGAATATTTCTTTCCCGGCCCTTCTTGCCTGCCCTGCGAAGTTTCTTTTGAGAAATCTGTTAATAGTCTTATGGGAACTCCTTTGTAGGTAACTCCTTTTCTCTTGTTGCTTTTAAGGTTCTCGCTTTATCTTTTACCTTTTGCATTTTAATTATGATGTGCCTTGGTGTGGTTCGATCTGGATCTAGCTTGCTTCGGACTCTCTGTGCTTCCTGGGTTTGTATGTCTATTTTCTTCACCAAGTTTGGGACATTTTCCTTTATTATTTTTACACACAAGTTTTCAATTTCTTTCCCTTCCTCTTCTCCTTTTGGCGTTCCTATAATTCAGATGTTGGCATGTTTGAGTTCAGCCCAGAGGTTCCTAACGCTCTCATTCTTTTTCAATTCTTATTTCCACTTTCTATGCTGGTTGACTGTTTATTTCTTATGTTCTATATTGTTGATTTGAACCCCATTTTCCTTCTCTTTATCATTGGTTTTGTGTGTATTTTCCTTTGTTTCACTTGGCCTAGCCTTCACTTTTTCCCTTATGTATTTACCATACTCAAGCATCTCTGTCAGGTCTGTGAGCATCTTTATTACCAGTGTTTAAACTGTGCATCTGTCAGGCAGGCAATCTTGTTCATTTGTCAGTCTGGCTACTTCTCTGGTGCTTAGTTCAGCCACTGGGACCTTGATTTGTGCCCGTTTTTGAGTCCTATTTCTCTGTCTTTGCATCCTGTGCTTGCCTCTATGTCTCTGGTGGAAAGCTGTGGCACCTGTTAGTTGTAAGAGGCGGAGCCTTAGTTATTCGTCAGTGCCGGGGGACTGGTTTTACCAGGTAGTGGCCCTGTCTGGCGGCAGTGGGGGGCAGTCTGAGAGGGAACTATGCTGCTTACTCTGCATTCAACCCTTTTTAAGGCACTTCTCCTGCTTCCTGCATGGGGATAGCTCCTCTCTAGTTCTGTGGTTCCCAGACTGGGTGGTTCTGTGGACATTTCGGGGTGGTGGGGGCCTCTAAACAGATGAGCTGTCCCCATAGTTCCTCTGCCCCACCCCCCACTGGTTTCACAGTCAGAAAAAGCAACGTGGTTTTTAATTTTTCTCCCCTGGTGCTGGAATGGTGAGCTTTGAAATCTGGTCTGGTGTCAGGAGCATTCAATTGGTGCTCCTGCAGTGATTTTCCTTTTCACCATAGCTCTCTCCCTTTTGTGCCACCAACTCGCTCAGCTGCCTCATCAAGTGCGCTGACAGTTTGCGGGGCAATCCGCTCGCTTAAGGGGACTGCCTCTGTGTCCCAGTTTCACCTCTCCTATTTGTCTGGATGAGTCTTTTCTTTCTTCTCACTTTTGTTTGTTGGATTTCTCTGCAGTTCTAGATTCAGGAATTTTTGGATGCCTCTAGTTTTGAGGTAGATATATTATCTTTGGTTGTGAGAGGAGATGCAGTGTGACTATCTACACCTCCATCTTGGATCTCGCTCCTCCACGTTTTTTTTTTTTTTTTTTTTTTAATTTTATTGTTGTTGTATTACATCCATCCCTTTTTGCTCCCCTCTGTCCCCCTCCCCACCCACCCATTCCCCACAAAGTCAATCCCACCTGTTGTCCATGTCCATAGTTCCTTTATACGAGGTTCTTGTCTAAGCTGCTCCCCTGCTTTGCCTCTGCCTCCCCCCTCCCCCCAACCCCTTTTCCCCTGACCACTGAAGGCCTATTCCTTGTATTCATATACTTGGTTCTGTTTTGCTTGTTGTTAGTTTTGCTCATTATTGTCCCGTAATGGGTGAGATCATATGATATTTGTCCTTCACTGACTGGCTTATTTCACTAAGCATAATACTCTCCAGTTCCATCC
>PVIW01017017.1:0-15114 GCA_004026585.1 Noctilio leporinus | reverse complement strand
GGTCGGTCGGGAACGCCTCACCTACTGTCCCGCTGGCCTCCTCTGCCTCTGGGCTCTGCTCCCCTGTGTCCAGATGCTGTCCGTTCCAATCCCTAGGGTCCTGAAGTTGTCTCACGCTCCTTATCCTGTCCTCTAGCTGCTTTGGTACTTGAGAACACCATCAGCACTGCTCTCTACTCTGTCGCCATCTTCCCTCCCCGAAATTGTAGCTATTTAGAGTAAATGCTAATAGGTCATTGTATCACCAGGGGCAAGACAGTTTTAGTCAATTGGAATATTGATTAATTTACATAATAATTTAATTGAGGCTGGCAAGCTGCTGCTGTCCCTTACCCATTTTGCAGATGCAAGTAAATAAGTTCTGGAACCCAGACCCTATTGTTTAGATTGTCTCTCTCTTGAAGAAAGATCCCACAATTTCACTGCAAGTACACATAGTAAATAGTCATTTGAATTTTTATTAAAAGCTACAATAATTTACTAAAATAACTATGTACTGAGGAAAAAATATCCACATTATTTATAGATCTTAGGTAAAAGTTCTGAGCTGATACTAATAAAGACAGAGAGGGTTGTTATAATCTTTAAGTAGGAATTTATGGAGCCCAGGAGATCAATGGAAAATTAATTCACATTTATCACATGGCTAATAAGCTATGTGAATATTTCTCTAGTTTACGAATGCATATATCCTTACCTAGGGAATAAGGATGAGTTCTCTGATCTAGGAAGTAATGGCTCTTATGATAGAAGGGATGAAGTGGATATTCCTACAACTTCCCTTCATATAAGCCAAGGCTGTAAACCTAAAGAAATATAGTATTCCATTAAATATTGCAGATATAGACTCCATCAATAAAAACTTGAAGAATGAAGTTATGGTAAGCTCCATCACATCAACTCTCCTCTGTGATAATTATAAAAGCCAAGTATCAGCTCTGGCTGGTGGCACAGTACATAAGGTGCCAACCTGGGAAACCCAAAGATCACTGGTTCAATTCCCCAGCCAGGGCAGATAACAAGGTCTCCAGCCAGGTCTCCAGCCAGGTCCATAGTTGTGGCTGGAGGCAGGTGAAAGGCAACCATACATTGATGTCTGTCTCCTCTACCTCTCTCCCTTCCCCTCTCTCTGAAAATAATTAATAAAATCTAAAAAAAAAAAAAAAAAAGCCAGATGGATTATGGCAGATAACGATAGACTATTCTTATATCTAACCAGTTTACAGCTTCTACCACAGCTAATGTGATCAACTCTTACAACAAATAAATTAAACTTTTGGTACTTTATATAATTTTCTTGATTTGGCAAATGCTTTTTCTAGATGCCAATAGGATGAGAGAATCAAAAGCAGTTAAACTTTGGGAAGAAGAGCAGCATTTCTTTATTGTTGTTGTTTGGTTACTTTTAAAAAATTATTTTATTTTATTGTTGTTCAATTACAGTTGTCCCACTTTTTGATCTATTGCTCTTCCCTGTTCCACTCACCTGCTTTTCCCCAGTGAATCCCCCTACTCTGTTGTCCATGTCCATAGGTCCTTTATAATTGTTCCTTAACTAGATCTTTCCTTTTCTTTCCTTTGTTGTCCCCCTCACCCCTTCTTCTGATCACTGTTACTTTGTTTCTTGTTTTTATGTCTTTGGTTCTATTTTGCTCATTTGTTTGTTTTGTTCATTAGGTTTCACTTATAGGTGAAATCATAAGGTATTTGTCTTTTCCTGCCTGTCTTATTTCACTTAGCATAATACTCTCCAGTTCCACTGATGCTGTTGCAAAGGTTGGGAGTTCCTTCTTTCCTTCTGCTGCATGTATTCCATTGTGTAAATGTACCAGTTTTTTATACGCTTGCTTACTGATGAGCAGGTAGGCTGTTTCCAGCACTTGGCTATTGTAATAATGCTGCTATGAACAAAGGGGTGCATAAGTTCTTTGGAATTGGTGTTTCAGAATGTTTAGGATATAATTTAAGCAGTGGGATCACTGGATCAAAAGGCAATTCCATATTTAGTTTTTTGAGGAAATTCTGTGCTGTTTTCCATAGTGTCTGCACCAGTATGCATTAGGATTCTCTTTTCTCTGCTTCTTCACCAGCACTTATTGTTTGTTGATTTAATGATGGCCATTGGTGTGAGGTCAAATCTCACTATGGTTTTAATTTTCATCTCTCTGATGGCTAGTGATGTTGAGCATCCTTTCATATGTTTATGGGACAAAGGTCAGCATTTCTTTATAAGAGTGTGTCAAGGTTCTATTACCTAGCATTAGTCATAGTAGAGTCATATACATCTTGATCGTTTTAAAATGCATGCAACATTATATCAGTCCATTTTATTAATTATATTAAGTAACTGAGAAGAAAGTATAAGATGCTATAAATGCTCTATTAGGAAATAATGTCCACCATCATAATTAGGACCTGTAGTAGTTGGCTATTAAGCTTCAAGAACCTGCTACATTTGTGTGTTTTAGGAACCTCTCTCTGAAATAAAGGACCTCTTCACCAACTAAGAATTTCTTTGCTCCCGTCCCTCTTGCATGCGTACCCTTTGCAACAACATGGATGGAACTGGAGAGTATTATGCTTAGTGAAACAAGCCAGTCAGTGAAGGACAAATATCATATGATCTCACCCATTATAGGACAATAATGAACAAAACCAACAACAAGCAAAACAGAACCAAATATATGAATACAGGTGAATAGGCCTTCGGTGGTAAGGGGGAAAAGGGTTGGGGGGGAGGGGGGAGGCAGAGGCAAGGAAGGGGAGCAGCTTAGACAAGAACCTAGTATAAAGGAACCATGGACATGGACAACAGGTGGGATTGACTTTGCAGGGAATGGGTGGGTGGGGAGTGGGACAGAGGGGAGCAAAACGGGGATGGATGTAATACAGCAACAATAAAATTAAAAAAAAAAAGAACTCTTATTATGTTACTCTGTCCAAGAACATAATAATTGCTAACCTTAGGAACTAATGGAGACATACAAAATTTTTAGTATTGGTATGTATACAAAACTCCACTGTGTGTTGTTTTAAGGTACATTAAGAATAAGGCTCAAGGAGGTCTAGAAGGCATAAATAAACAAATTGAAAAATGCATAGATTTTTTTTCACCTGTCTATTTGCATTGATGATTTCCTGGTTCAGCCTTATGATATAATGTTTTTGTTTTTGTTTTTGTTTGTTTGTTTTTTGAGTAAATGACGGAAGAAACAGACTTGGGCCTAGTTCACAGACAAGGCATTACACCATATTAGTGATGTCCAGAAATAGTCTTCTACCCTCTTACACCTTCTGGACCTAATGCTAATACTAACTCTTTAAATACAGAGCATATACACATCAAAGTACCTCTCAATCCTCATTAGGAAGTGCCACAAGCAATTACCACTGTCATT
Source organism: Noctilio leporinus (assembly GCA_004026585.1). Lineage (NCBI taxonomy): Eukaryota > Metazoa > Chordata > Mammalia > Chiroptera > Noctilionidae > Noctilio > Noctilio leporinus. Next base: position 11,716 of record PVIW01017017.1, on the reverse strand, counting down.
CAGACAATGAGTTCAACCCAAAAATAAAAAATTAGCAGAAGAGAGGCTTCACATACCTCAAGAAATTCTTTACTATGTAATTTAGATGTAAAATCAATGATTATCTATTAAGATCTTATGAGGTGTCAGGTAATTCAGGATATTTTGAAATAAAGTTTTATGTCTTCTGTTAAAATGCTGAACCTTGCCTAAAGCTATGAAATGATAACATAAAGATATTATGATGGACAAGATATTTTTATAAATAAACAAGCAAAATATGTAAAGATAAGCTCTATAATTTCAAATGTACTTTAAGACATTGATTGCACTGTTTTATTACCTTATAAAAACCAAACATTTTTTTGGTGCTTTTGAATATATTTTTTTAATTTATTATTTTCAGGGAGAGGGGAAGGGAGAGAGGCAGAGAGGAAGAGAGCCATCAATGTACAGTTACTTTTCACCTGCCTCCAGCCACAGACCTGGCTGGAGACCTGGCTTGCAACCTTGTTATGTTGCCCTGGCTGGGAATCGAACCAGCGACCTTTGGGTTTGCAGGCGAGCGCCTTATCCACTGTGCCACCAGCTAGGGCTTGAATATTTTTTAAAAAGTTAGAAGAGTGAGCACTTGAAATTTTATGGGGTTTGTTGATGCTTTTTCCATATTGAAACAAGTGAGCTAATTTGCTCAGGTCCCTCTAAATGGAAGATATGCTTAAGAAAGTATATTCAGTTGGAAAACACATTTTGATGAAAACTAAATTCCATGAAGAATCTAAAAATGTTAAATCATTTTTGTATTATTGTAGCATCTGGAATTCAGAAAAATAAAGACTATAAAACAAATACATTAGAAATAAAGGAGCTTTATCATAAAGTTTCAGAGCTAGAAGCACCAGTGAAATGAATTTACCACATCATTCACTGGTAAGCTATAATCACAGACACAAATATTTTGTGTAAGTATTGATGTATAAAATGAGTATCATACTCATTAAACTTGTTTCACTTGAATTTATCTATATTTATGAGCTATCTTTGCCAGTTGTTACAGATGTTAAAATCAAATATTAGAACATACAGTACTTCGCTCTGGCAGGTATGGCTCAGTGGACTGAGTGCTGGACTTCGAACCCAGGTGTCACTGGTTCAGTTCTCAGTCAGGCACATGCCTAGGCTGCAGGCCAGGTCTCCAGCCAGGTCTCCAGCCAGGTCCCAGGCTGGAGACAGGTGAAAGGCAACCATACATTGATGTTTCTCTCCCTTTCTTCCTCTCTTTTTTCCTCTCTCTAAAATTAATGAATAAAATATTAAAAAAAAAGAATATACAGTACTCCATATAGACCCATAATTTTAGTTTTTTTTTTCTGTTTATTAGCTCTGTTTCTGCATTTTTAAAAATTTTGTTGTTGTATTACATCCATCCCCTTTTTGCTACCCTCTCCCCACCCCACCCATTCCCCAAAAAGTCAATCCCACCTGTTGTCCATGTCCATGGTTCCTTTATACTAGGTTCTTGTCTAAGCTGCTCCCCTTTCTTGCCTCTGCCTCCCCGCTCCCCCCACCTTATTTCCCCTGACCACTGAAGGCCTATTCATTGTATTCATATATTTGGTTCTATTTTGCTTGTTGTTAGTTTTGTTCATTATTGTCCTATAATGGGTGAGATCATATGATATTTGTCCTTCACTGACTGGCTTATTTCCCTAAGCATAAATACTCTCCAGTTCCATCCATGTTGTTGCAAGGGTACGAGTTCCTTCTTTCTTTCTGCTATATAGAAATCCATTGTGTAAATGTACCAAAGTTTTTTGATCCAATCATCCACTGATGGGCACTTAGGCTGTTTCCAGCACTTGGCTATTGTAAATAGTGTTGCTATGGACATAGGTGTACATAGGTTCTTATGAATTGGTGTTTCAGGATTCTTTGGGTATAGTCCAAGTAGTGGAATCACTGGATCAAAAGACAGTTTTATTTTCAGTTTTTTAAGGAAACCCCATACTGTTTTCCACAGCGGCTGCACCAGCAAACATTCCCACCAGGAGTGTATGAGGGTTCCCTTAGCCCCGCATCCTCACCAACACTTGTTGTCTGTTGATTTGTTGATGATTGCCATTCTGACAGGTGTGAGGTGGTATCTTATTGTGGTTTTAATTTGCATCTCTCTGATGACTAGTGATGTTGAGTATTCTTTCATATGCCTCTGGGTCCTTTGTATATCTTCCTCAGTGAGTTGTCTGTTCAGGTCCTTGCCCATTTTTTAATTGGGCTTTCTGTCTCCCTTGTGTTGAGTTGCATTTATTTTGGAGATCAGACCCTTGTCTGAGGTATCATTAGCAATTAGATTTTCCCATACAGTTGGTTCCCTTTTAATTTTGCTGATATATTTTTTACCTGAACAGAAAGTTTTCAATTTGATATAGTCCCATTTGTTGATTTATTTTTTTATTTCCTTTGCCCTTGGTGAACTATCAGTAAACATATTTCTGCGTAGGATATCCAAAAGTTTGCTGCCTATATTTTTCTCCAGGACCTTTATGGTGGCACTGCTTATATTTAAATCCTTTATCCATCTTGAGTTTATTCTTGTGTATAGTGTAAGTTGGTGGTCTAGTTTTATCTTTTTGCATGTTGCTGTCCAATTCTCCCAACACCATTTGTTGAAGAGACTGTTTTAACTCCATTTGATGTTCCTTCCCCCTTTGTCAAATATGAGTTGACCATAGAGTCCTGGGTTAATTTCTGGGCTCTCTATTCTGTTCCATTGATCTATATGTCTATTCTTATGCCAGAACCATGCTGTTTTGATGACAGTAGCCTTGTAGAATTGTTTGAAGTCCAGTATTGTGATTCCTCCTACCTTGTTCTTCTTTCTCAAGATTGTGATGGCTATTTGTGGGCATTTTTGGATTCATATAAATTTTGAAGTATTTTTTCTATTTCTGTGAAGTCTGTCATTGGTATTTTAATTCGGATTGCATTGAATATATAGATTGCTATGGGTAGTATGGACATTTTCATGATGTTGATTCTTCCCATCCATGAACATGGTATATGCTTCCATTTATTTGTATCTTCCTTGATTTCTTTCTTCATTGTTCTGTAGTTTTCTGAGTACAGGTCTTTTACCTCCTTAGTTAAGTTGATTCCTAGGTACTTTATTTTTCTTGTTGCTATGGAAAAATGGATTTCTTTTTTCACTTCTGTTTCTGTTGTTTCATTATTGGTATACAAAAATGCTTTTGATTTCTGGATATTGACTTTATACCCAGCTATTTTGGTAAATTTGCTAATTAGGTTGAGTAAGTTTTTGGTGGCCCATCGGGTTTTGTATGTACACTATCATATCATCTGCAAATAATGACAGTTTGACTTCCTCCTTTCCAATTTGGATACCTTTGATTCCTTTTTCTTCTCTGATTGCTATAGCTAGACCTTCCAAGACAATGTTGAATAGAAGTGCAGAAAGTGGACAGCCTTGTCTCATTCCTGATCTTAGGGGGAAAGCTTTCATTTTTTGTCCATTAAGTATGATGTTGGCTTCAGTTTTCTCATTGGTGGCCTTTATGATGTTGAGGTATGCTCCCTCTATTCCCATTTTGCTGAGGGTTTTTATCATAAATGGTTGCTGTACTTTATCAAATGCTTTTTCAGCATCTATTGATATGATTATATGGTTTTTATCTTTCAATTGGTTGATGTGGTGTATTACGTTTATTGATATACGAATGCTGTACCATCCTTGCATCCCTGGGATGAAGCCCACTTGACCACGGTGTATGATCTTTGTAATATACTGCTGAATCCGATTGGCCAATATTTTGTTGAGAATTTTAGCATCTATGTTCATCAGAGATATTGGCCTGTAGCTTTCTTTCTTAGTTGTATCTTGCTCTGGTTTTGGGATTTAGAATAATATTGGCCTCATGGAAAGAGTTTGGGAGTCTTCCCTCTTCCTGAATTTTTGGTATAGTTTGAGGAGGATAGGAGTTAGTTCTTCTTTAAATGTTTGGTAAAAGTCACCTCTGTAGCCATTTGGACCAGGGATTTTGTGCTTTGGGAGATTTTGGATTACTTCTTGTATTTCACTAGTTGTTATTGGCCTATTCAGGCTTTCTGCTTCTTCTGGGTTCAGCTTTGGTAGATTATACCTTTCCAGAAATGTGTCCATTTCTTCCAGATAGTCATATTTTTTGTCAAATAGTTGTTTGTTGTAATTTCTTACAATCTGTTGTATTTCTGAGGTATCAGTTGTGATTTCCCCTCTTTCAGTTCTGATTCTGTTTATTTGGGTCCACTCTCTCTTTCTTGATGAGTTTGGATAAGGGCTTGTTAATTTTGTTTATTTTTTTCAAAGAATCAGCTCCTGGACCTGTTGATTCTTTGAATTGTAGTTTGAATCTCTGAGTTATTTAGTTCTGCTCTGATCTTGATGATTTCCTTCCTTCTACTTGCTCTGGGCTTTGTTTATTGTTGCTCCTCTAGTTGTTGCACCTTTGTGGTTAGGTCGTTTTTATAAACTTCTTGTGACCTTTTTTGGAAGGCCTGTATTGCTATACATTTCCCCCTGAGAACTGCCTTTGCTGTATTCTATAGGTTTTGGGCTGTTGTGTGTTCATTGTCATTTGTTTCCAGGAACTTTTTGATTTCATCTTTGATCTCATTGTTCACCCCTTCATTGCTTAAAAGCATGTTATTCAGTCTCCAAGAGTTAGAGTATTTTTGTTTTTTTTTTCCCTTGAGATTGGTTTCTAGTTTCAAGCCATTGTGATCTGAGAAGATGCTTTGTATGATTTCAATTTTCCTGTATTCGTGAAGGCTTGTCTTCTAACATACCATGTGGTCTATCTTAGAGGATGATCCATGTGAATTTGAAAAGAATGTGTGCTTTTGTTCTTTGGGGTAAAAGACCCTGTATACATCAGTTAGGTCCATTTCCTCTAGAGTGTTTTTCAATGCCACAACATCTTTGGGGATTTTTTGTTTGGAAGAACTGTCCATTGTTGATAGTGGGGTATTAAAATCCCTTACTATTAGTGTGTTGCTGTCTAAATCTTTCTTAAAGTCCTCCAAGCTTTTCCTTATATATTTTTGGGGTCCTATATTGGATCCATATATGTTTATCAGAGTTATTTCTTCTTGATGGATTGTTCCCTTAAGTATTATGAAATGTCCATCTTTGTCCCTTTTTACGGCCTTCATAGTAAAATCTATTTTATCTTAAATCAGTATTGCTACTCCAGCTTTTTTTTCATGTCCATTTGCTTGATATATAGTTTTCCATCCCTTCACTCTCAGTCTGTGTCAATCTTTTGTTCTGAGGTGGGTCTCTTGAAGACAGCATATATGTGGGTCATGTTGTCTTATCCATTCAGCTACACTATGTCTTTTGATTGGTGCATTTAATCCATTTACATTTAAGGTAATTATTGATTGATACTTACTCATTGCCATTTTTTCTCTTTGTGTCTGTATTCCTCCTTGGCTTTCTGTGTTTCTTCATTTTATTTGTTTACTTATTTTTATAGCAGACCCTTTAGCATTTCTTGCAATGCTGGTTTGGTAGAGATGTATTCTTTCAGTCTTTTTTTGTCTGGGAAGCTCCTTATTTCTCCTTCTATCTTGAATGAGAGCCTTGCTGGGTAGAATATTCTTGGTGTCAGGCCTTTGTTTACCATTACTTGAAATACTTTTTGCCATTCCCTTCTGGCTTGAATTGTTTCTGTTGAATAGTCATTTGATAGCCTTATTGGAGCCCCTTTGTATGTTATTTGTTGTTTCTCTCTTGATGCTTTTAGGATTCTCTCTTTGTCTTTGAGGTTAGCCATTTTAATAATAATATGCCTTGGTGTTGGTCTGTTTGGATTGATCTTCATTGGGACCTGCTGTGCTTCTTGAACTGGATTAATGTTTTCACTCATCATGTTAGGGAAATTTTCTATCATGACTTTTTTAAACATGTTTTCCATTCCTTGTTTCTCTTCTTCTTCTGGTATCCCTATGATACGAATGTTGTTACGTTTCATGTTGTCCTTCAGCTCTCTTAACCCCTCTTCATTTTTGTTCAGCCTTTTTTTATTCTCTTGTGCTGTCTTGGAGTATTTGTCTTCATTATCTTCCAACTCGCTGATACGGTCCTCTGCTTCCTCTAGTCTACTGTTGATTCCTTCTACTGTATTCTTCTATTCAGAAATTGTATTCTTCATTTCCTCCTGGCACTTTGATAGTTTCTATGTCCTTTTTCATGCTGCTGTAGTTTTAAGTAAGTTCCTTGTAACTTCCCTGGAGTTCTTTGTAATTTCCCTGGAGTTCTTTGTAGTTCTCCTGGAGCTGTTTATAGTTTTCTTTGATGTGGGTGAGCTCACTGAGCTTCTCTAGTATCATTCTTCTGAATTCCTTATCTGATGTTTCAGGGGCCCCTGTTTCATTTTGTGGTCTTTCTGGGGATTCTTCCTTTCCTTTTGGTGATGGACTGATTCCTCCCCCCCTTCCCCCCCGTTTTGTGTGTCTGCTGTTGCTTGCTTTTTATTTTATTGCTTTTTCTGTGGGTTAACCTGCTTTGTTTCCTTGGCTTAGTTGAACACCCTTCTGTAATAGTAGATTTGTGGAGTTCAGTGTTGCATTCCCCCAGGTTTTTTCCACTTGTTGTTCTTGGTGTGTCCTTTATTTGGAGTTTCTGGTTGTATTCCGGGCCTGTGGGCTTTTCACAGGAAAAAAGAAATAAAAACGATAATAATAATAATAAGATAGGCTTTAGATGGCTGTTCACCCTTAATAATAATCCCTGATTGGTCCAGATGAAGTCAGGACCTGAGGGCTTTTAGCATGAAAAATAAACAAACAAACAAAACAAAACAAAAAGCAAAACTATATATGACAAGCCAAAAGGGTTTAGGTGGCTGTTCACCCTTGATGATTCTTGATTGGTCCAGGTGGAGCCGGGACATCCAGGCTTATATCAGAGAGAGAAAGAAAGAAAAAAAAAAAAAAAAAAAAGGAAAAAGTCACAAGACAAGGAAAAACCAGTATTAATAAAGAAAAGATTTAGATGTCTGTCACCCTTTATGATCTCTGTTTGGTCCAGGTGGAGCTAGGACCTGTGGGCTTTAACAGGAAGAAAAGAAAAAAAAAGAAAAAAGAAAAGGAAAAAAGGGGCTGGGCGGAGAAAATGAGAGGAAGAAAAGACTATAGAAAGGGTTTAGGTGGCTGGGGAAGAGAGGAATACTTAGATTGAGGACTGGGAATGTGTTGTATCCAGAGAGTGAGTAGACTTTAAATCAAGAGTGGGGCGGGGGTGGGGTGGGTCTTGGGTATTTAGGTAGATTGAGATAGTGGGGGATTAAGAATATGTGAGAAGTAACTTTTGAAAAGGATATGTTGGGGATTAATGGTTCATGTATCTCTCAATATAACTCAGATGTTTGAAATTAGCAGAAATCCATTTCCTGAGGCCTCTTTTTCTTAGTCAGGTCTCTACAGCCTATAGTCTATATGGTCTTATTGGCAGGGCCTCTGATTGTCACAGTCAGGGCTGATTCTGGGTGTCAGCCCCCAGGAATGCTGGGCCTTCAGTAGCCTAGGTGGATTTTAGAGCTGCTGGTATTCTGCCACTCGCAGGGTGTCCCCTCTCACTCCTGGCGGAGGTTCCTGCCTGTGATAGGCACCTGTCACCCTTGCAGTGCAGCCTGCAACCTCTCTGGTTCCTTTGATGACTGGCCCTGCCTTTCGCAGCTCCGCTCCGCTCTGGAGGAGGCAGCCCCTGACCTCCAACAGTGCCCGGGGTCCGCCAACACTGCCCAGGGACCGCCAGCACTGCCCTGATCCCCCAAATGAGAGCCAGGCTTCCAAGCAGATCAGCTCTCCTCGGAGTCCTTTATGCGGCCTCCGTGATGCGATGCGCCTTTCCCCAGTGTCTGTGGTCTTTGTGTTGGCAATGGGCGGGTCAGTTGCCCCCACTACTAGTTCCTGGCTCGGGGTTTGGAGTTTCCGCTGAGCCTGGAGTCCTGTGTGGTTGTGCAGGGCTGGGCCTCCCCCCTCGCAGGGGCTTTAATCTGCTGTTTCCCTGGTGGCCCAGCAGCACTGTTTTCTGCCCTTTTGCCACCCCAGCCGGTGCACTTCCCCTCTCCCCAGCTCTGGCTTCCCGCAGGACTCTTCTCCTCCACCTCCAGCCCCGCTAGGAGCCTCCTCTCCCTGTTGCTGGAGCGAGTCTCTCACACAGTCCCTCCCCTGCAAGAGTTCAATTCCGCGTTCCCTACGGCATTTACCCTCACTGCCTGCACTTCACTGTCCAGATTTCTAGTTACCTGGGAGCCTGGAGCTGCTTCAGTTAGAGACGCCTCTCAGGGTAGGGCCGCCACTGCCCAGAGCTGACCTCGGCCCGCCGGCCATTAATTCTGGAGTCCCCTCACCTGTTCTCCTATAGGTCTCAGCTGCCACTGGGCTGTGCTCCCCTGTGTCCAGATGCTGATCACTCCAGTTCTTCGGGACCTGAAGACATCTCGTGCTCCCTATCCTGTCCTCTAGCTGCTCTGGTATTCGAGAACACCAACAGCACTGCTCTCTACTCTGTGGCCATTTTCCCTCTCCTGTAGATCCATAATTTTAAAATAATAAATCAATTATATTAATTTTATAACTAATAAATATTATTTTTTTGTGAAAAAAATGTTCCCATTAATAAAGAAACTGAATTTGTATTTTATTTCATACTTTAATATTTGTTTTATATGTTATATTTTATAGATACTAAATAATTAAAAATACATATAACCTATGTATAAATATGCACATATGAGAGTGCAGGAGGAAAGCATGATTACATATATTTGAGGATTCCTACTTTTTTCGGTGTAAGTTAGTTTTGATTTGTACTGCTAAATGGGGGTAATACAGGGAACCTGCATAGTAACCAAAATTTAGATGGAGAAATATATTTATTAGATTACTAAATATGCATAGCAATCATTTGTTTTCAACTTCATGTTTGACATTGTGCATATTAGTCTTAAAAATAATGAGATAGCTTATTAAAGTATTCACAAACTCAACAGTGCAGCTATATGTATTAGCAACTCCGGGTGTTTAGTCATTATTCTTATTCATGGTTTTCTTTAGAAAAATGTCTTGGAAGCTTACAAATGTTACATGTCCTGCTTATGAATGACAGTGTGAAGTACAGAAACAGGAGAGAGAAGCATGTTACATAATTGGACAAAGGCCATCAGCACTCTAGAAATTGGAAGCCAGTAGTCAGGTCATTAACTAATGAGGCCAGTTCTGAGAGACATGTCACCTTAGCTAAGCTTACTTTTTGCATCTGTCACATTTCTCTATTACTAACTGAGATTTCCTAACTATACTCCAAATCTTTGATGTCAAGTTCATCTTTGTGTCCCTTAGCCATTTGGGATCCTCTCTGGGATATTCTGCCTCAAATCAAAATTATCTTAGCCAGACCTGTGACCTACTATGGGGTAATGCTGTCCCTTAGTGGGCCAAGTTTTCACTGGGTGTGTTCTATGCTACACAGATGTTGTCACCTGGACAACATCAAGACATGGAAAACATGGAGTCTCCAATAGTCTCTGATGCTGTTTACCCTTTTCTTCAACTAAGTTAACCTGGGCTGTGTTTCACATGAGTAGAGTCTATGATTTGGAATTTGAGGATATACAGCTATTACATGAGAACTCTGGTACCATTGTTCTTGGGGGCCCTTTGCCCTTGGCTCTGCTCATGCTTAGAATCACTATTTTCCATAAGCTGCACAGACCTTGTATGCAGTGTCCTACACTTAGTCAATGCAGAATCCCTAGGCCAGCTCTGTGGGGAAGAGTACATCCCCACTGACTCTAGTTTATTTACATATGCTTTTTATATTCTCATTACAGATCGCAATCCCTTTCAAAATGGAAAATAGGGTTGATTACATGTTAGTGAGTTCAAGCTCCTCGGAAGAAATGACCCACAGAAATCGAAGGTATTGTTATGATCATTACATGCAGATTTAAGCAGTAAAATTCTGAAAAATCTAGGCACTTAGCTAAGACTAGGCAACAAATAATCAATAATTACATGTAAATGAATCTTTTATTCAATGTAACCAACCTGTATAATGTTATCTCTGCAAATTGGCAAGTACTGTAGACTCAAAAACCCTTAAAGTAGAGGAAAGATGGTGAAAGAGTAGAGAGCAGTGCTGATGGTGTTCTCGAGTGCAAAAGCAGCTAGAGGACAAGATAGGGAGCTTGAGACATCTTCAGGACCCTAGGAATTGGAACGGGCAGCATCTGGACACAGGGGACCACAGCCCAGAGGCAGAGGAGGCCAGCAGGACAGTAGGTGAGGCATTCCTGACCGACCGGCCTGCGGGCCAAGGTCGGCTCTGGGCAGAGGCTGCTCTGCCCAGAAGGGTGCGTTTGACTGGGACCAGTTCCAAGCTCCCTGGCAACTGGAAGTCTCAACAGTGAAGTGCGGGCAGCGAGGGCAAATGCCGTAGGGAACGCGGAATTGAACTCTTGCAGGGGAGGGACTGTGTGAGAGACTCGCTCCAGCAGCAGGGAGAGGAGGCTCCTAGCAGGGCTAGAGGGGGAGGAGAAGAGTCCTGTGGGAAGCCGGATCGGGGGAGCGGGAAGTGCACCAGCCGGGGCAGCAAGAGGACCGAAAACGGTGCTGCTGGGCCTCCGGGGAAACAGCACCTAGAAGCACCTGCAAGGGGGGGGGGGCAGCCCTGTGCAACCACACAGGCCCCCAGGCTCCGCAGGAAACTCCAAACGGTGAGCCTGCCAGACGGGAACTAGTAGCTGGGGTAACTGACTCGCCATTGCCTGAGACAAAGGCCTCACCACCCACACCTGGGAGGGGCTCATCACAGAGGCCTCCTAAAGGACTCCAAGGAGAGGTGGTTGGTTTGGAGGAATGGTGCCTGCCCCGGAAGGGCGGTACAGTATAGGCGGACCCTGGTCAGTGTTGACTGACAGGCCCGGCCTCCTCCCGGAACTGCGGGGGTGGGGCCAGTCCTCACAGGGACCAGCAAAGTTGCTGGGTGCTCCTGCTGGGCAGGAACATCCACCAGGAGTGGGAGGGGGCTCTCTGAGGGCTCCAGAACTCCGGCAGCCCTAAAACCCAGCCAGGCTGCAGAAGGGCCAGCTTGCCTGGGGGCGGACACTCAGAATCAGCCCTACTGTGACAATTAGAGGCCCTGCCACACGCCAAGACCGGCTAGAATATAGACTATAGACTGCAAAGTCCTGACCAAGAAAAAAGAGGCAGCCTCAGGAAAGGGATTGCTGCCAATCTCAAGCACCTGAATTATACCAAGAGCAATATGAACTATTAATCCCCAATATATCCTTTGCAAAAGTTACTTCTCACATATTCTTAATCCCCCCCATACCTCAATCCACTTAAATACCCAAGACCCTCCCCCTACTCTCGAATTAAAGTCTACTCACTCTGTGGCTATAAGGCATTCCCAGTCCTCAATCTAAGTATTCCTCCCTTCCCCAGCCTTTCTAAACCCTTTCTTTATTCTTTTCTTCCTTCCTCTTTTTTTTTTTTCTTTTAATTTTTCTTTTCCTTTTCTTCCTGGTAAAGCCCACAGTTTCTGGCTCCACCTGGACCAATCAGAAATCATAAAGGGGGAACACACAGCTAAAACCTTTCTTTATTAATATTGATTTCTCTTTGTCTTGTGACTTTCTCCCCCCATCCTTTTTTTTTTTTTTTTTTT
>PVIW01017016.1:0-15120 GCA_004026585.1 Noctilio leporinus | reverse complement strand
GAATGAGAGCCTTGCTGGGTAGAGTATTCTTGGTTGCAGGCCTTTGTTTACCATGACTTGAAATACTTTTTGCCATTCCCTTCTGGCTTGAATTGTTTCTGTGGAATAATCATTTGATAGCCTTATTGGAGCCCCTTTGTATGTTATTTGTCTTTTCTCTCTTGATGCTTTTAGGATTCTCTCTTTGTCTTTGAAATTACCCATTTTAATAATAATGTGCCTTGGTGTTGGTCTGTTTGGGTTGATCCTCATTGGGACCTGCTGTGCTTCCTGAACTGGATTAATGTTTTCACTCATCATGTTAGGGAAATTTTCTATCATGACTTTTTTGAAAAGGTTTTCCATTCCTTGTTTCTCTTCTACTTCTGGTATCCCTATGATATGGATGTTGTTACATTTCATGTTGTCCTGCAGCTCTCTTTACCCCTCTTCAGTCTTATTCAGCTCTTTTTTATTCTCTTGTACTGTCTTGGAGTAGTTGTCTACATTATCCTCCAATTTGCTGATCTGGTCCTCTGCTTCCTCTAGCTTACTGTTGATTCCTTCTACTGCATTCTTCAATTCAGAAATTGTATTCTTCATTTACTCCTGGCACTTATCGATAGTTTCCATGTCCTTTTTCATGCTGTTGTAGTTCTCAGTAAGTTCCTTGTAACCTCCCTGGAGTTCTTTATAACTTCCCTGGAGTTCTTTGTAATTCCCCTGGAGTTCTTTGTAATTTCCCTGGAGTTCTTTGTAGTTCTCCTGGAGTTGTTTACAATTTTCTTTGATGTGGCTGAGCTCAATGAGCTTCTCTATCATCATTCTTTTGAATCCCTTATCTGATATTCCAGGTGCCTCTTTCATTTTGTTTTCTAAGGATTCTTCCTTTCCTTTTGGTGATGGACTGATTCTTTTTTTCCCCATTTTGGGTGTCTGTTCTTGCTATTTATTTATTTATTTATTTATTTTTGTTCTTTCCTTGGGTTAACCTGCTTTGCTTCCTTGCCTTAGTTGAGCACCCTTCTGTGATAGGAGATTTGTGGAGTTCAGTGTTGCCGTCCCCCAGATTTTCTCCACTTGCTGTTGTTGGTGTGTCCTTTTTTTGGGCTGTGGTTGTATTCTGGGCCTGTGGGCTTTCAGCAGAAACAAAAACAAAGAACAACAACAACAACAAAAATACCAAACCAAACCAAACCAAACCACACAAAAAAAATACAAAAGGAAAAAAGAAATAAAAATGATAATAATAATAAGAAGAAAGGGTTTAGATGGCTGTTCACCCTTAATAATCCCTGGCTGGTCCAGATGGAGCCTGGACCTGATGGCTTTTAGCAGAGGGAAAAAGAAAGAAAGAAAGGAAAAAATGGGAGAAAGTCACAAGAGAAAGAAAAATCAATATTAATAAAGAAAAGGTTTAGGTGTCTGTTCACCCTTTATAGTCTCTGTTTGGTCCAGGTGGAGCCAGGACCAGTGGGTTTTATCAGGGAGAAAAGAAAGGAGAAAGAAAGAAAATAAGAAAAATAAAAAGGAGGGGGGGAGAATGTCACAAGACAAAGAGAAATCAATATTAATAAAGAAAGGTTTTAGCTGTGTGTTCCCCTTTTATGATTTCTGATTGGTCCAGGTGGAGCCAGAACCTGTGGGCTTTACCAGGAAGAAAAGGAAAAGAAAAATTAAAAAAAAAAAAAAAAAAAAAAGAGGAAGGAAGAAAAGAATAAAGAAAGGGTTTAGAAAGGCTGGGGAGTGGAGGAATACTTAGATTGAGGACTGGGAATGCGTTATAGCCACAGAGTGAATAGACTTTAATTCGAGAGCAGGGGGAGGGTCTTGGGTATTTAGGTGGATTGAGGTATGGCTTGGATTAAGAATATGTGAGAAGTATCTTTTGCAAAGCATATGTTGGGGATTAATAATTCATATTGCTCTCAGTATAACTCAGGTGATTGAGATTGGCAGCAATCCCTTTCCTGATGCTGCCTCTTTTTCTTGGTCAGGACTTTACAGTCCATAGTCTATATTCTAGCTGGTCTTGGCCTGTGGCAGGGACTCTGATTGTCACAGTAGGGCTTATTCTGAGTGTCCGCCCCCAGGTAGGCTGGGCCTTCAGCAGCCTGGCTGGGTTTTAGGGCTGCCAGTGTTCTGGAGCCTGCAGGGTGCCCCCTCCCACTCCTGGCGGAGGTTCCTGCCCAGGAGGAGCACCCAGCACGCACTACCCCTGCAGGGCATGTGGAGCCAGTACCTGAGGGCTTTAACAGGAAGAAAAGTAAAGAAAAAAAAGGGGGGCAGAAAAAGAAAGGAAAAAAGAATAGAGAAAAGGTTTAAGTGGCTGGGGAAGGGAGGAATACTTAGATTGAGGACTGGGAATGCGTTGTAGCCAGAGAGTGAGTAGACTTTAAATCAAGAGTAGGGGGTGTCTCGGGTATTTAGGTGGATTGAGATGGGGGGGATTAAGAATATGTGAGAAGTAACTTTTGAAAAGAGTATTTTGGGGATTGATAGTTCATGTATCTCTCGGTATTACTCAGATGCTTGAAATTAGCAGCAATCTATTTCCTGAGGCTGCCATTTTTCCTTAGTCAGGTCTCTGCAGTCTATAGTCTATATGGTCTTATCATGGCAGGGCCTGTGATTGTCACAGTCAGGGCTGATTCTGGGTGTCAGCCCCCAGGAATGCTGGGCCTTCAGTAGCCTAGGTGGATTGTAGAGCTGCAGGTATTTTGCTGCTCGCAGGGTGTCCCCTCCCACTCCTGGCAGAGTTTCCTGCCTGTGACAGGCACCTGGCACCCCTGCAGTGCAGCCTGCAACCTCCCTGGTTCCTGTGATGACTGGCCCTGCCTCCACTGCTCTCTGAGGAGGCAGCCCTGAGGAGGCAGCCCCGGTCCACCAAGAGTGCCTAGGGTCTGCCAACACTGCCCAGCTCCCCGGGGCGAGAGCCAGTACTCCAAACCAACCAGCTCTCCAAGGAGTCCTTTACTCGGCCTCTGTGATGTGCCTCTCCCAGGTGTCTGTGGTCTTTGTGTCGGCAATGGGTGGGTCAGTTGCCCCTGCTACTAGTTCCCAGCTTGCAGTCTGGAGTCTCCTCGGGAGCCTTGGGGCCTGTGTGGGTACGCAGGGCTGGGCCTCCCCCCTCACAGGGGCTTTAAACTGCTGTTTCTCTGGTGTCCCAGCAGCACCCAGCAGCACCCAGCAGCACCGCTTTCAGCCCTCTCGCTGCTCCGGCTGGTGCACTTCCCGGCTCCCCCGCTCCTGCTCCCCGCAGGACTCTTCTCCTCTGCCTCTAGCCCTGTGAGGAGTTTCCTCTCCCTGTTGCCAGAGTGAGTCTCTCACACAGTCCTTCCCCTGCAGGAGTTCAATTCCTTCCCTCCGGCATTTGCCCTCATTGCCCACACTTCACTGTTCAGATTTCTAGTTGCCTGGGAGCCTGGAGCTGCTTCAGTTAGAGGCACCCCTCAGGGTAGAGCTTCCACTGCCCAGTGCTGACCTCGGCCTGCCGGCCGTTAGATCCAAAGTCCCCTCACCTGCTCTCCTGGTAGGTCTCTGCTGCCACTGGGCTGTGCTCCCCTGTGTCCAGATGCTGCCCGCTCCAATTCCTAGGGTCCTGAAGACGTCTCACGCTCCCTATCTTGTGCTCTAGCTGCTTTGGTACTCGAGAACACCATCAGCACTGCTCTCTACTCTGTCGCCATCTTTCTTCTACACCAGCAACTTTTAACTGGTGTGCAATAATAGTTTTCAAAAGATGCAATACCTACCTATTTAGTCAGGGGCAATGACCTCTTTTCCCTTAGATTGTCATATTTAAAAAATGACAACAACCAACAGAACAATAACTCTCCAGTGTGAATAAATCAAAATAATACCTATTTTTTGATCGGACTGGCAAAGATATGTATTTTTTGGTGCCACATGCAGTTTTATTAATTAGTTTACGTGTGCCATGAGGTGAAAAAGGTTGAAATCACTGATATATCTATATATCTATATCCATATATTATTTGTGGGGAAATGAAAATGCACATATAGGCCCTGGCTGGTAGCACAATGGATAAGGTGCCAGCCTGTGAACCCAAAGGTTGCTGGTTCAATTCCCCAGCCAGGGCACATAACCAGGCTGTAAGCCAGGTCTCCAGCCAGATCCTTAGCTGGAGGTGGGTGAAAGGCAACCATACATTGATGTTTCTCTCCCTGTCTGCCTCTTTCCCTTCCTCTCTCTCTGGAAATAATAAATAAAATCTTTAAAAAATAAGAAAATACACATACAGGTATATAGCAAAGAATAGAGTCTCAGATTCTCAGATTATAGTTACTATAATAAACACATAAACATAAAGGTAGAAAAGTCATTGAAATACATAGGAGAGATACACCGACCTGAGTAACATGTGGGATGTTGTTCTGGTCAATGCCAACTTCCTGAATTCACAAAAAGAGGGTGTGGGGTGGGGTGCACATTACACCAGTGCATGACAACAAAGAAAAGTAACTGTGAGACCAATGTATCCACAAAAGAATATATCCCAAGAGTATGAATGCCTTGCTAGGCTGGTACCTATCTACTTAGGTGGGCCCAAAAGTTTGTTTGTTTTCCCCCCATAAGATAGCACTAGTGGTGCTTAGTTGTCTTTAACTTCATTCAAAACAATTTTGTT
Organism: Noctilio leporinus; assembly: GCA_004026585.1. Classification (NCBI taxonomy): domain Eukaryota; kingdom Metazoa; phylum Chordata; class Mammalia; order Chiroptera; family Noctilionidae; genus Noctilio; species Noctilio leporinus. The sequence continues at coordinate 10,489 of PVIW01017016.1, read as the reverse complement.
AAGAATGTATTGTGACAACTATCATATCAGCATGCATAAAAAAAAAAAAAAACACATTACAACAGGTGAATATTTGTGTAGCCATTTTAATATTTAAAATGGAAGAAAATAACCAACATCTTTGGCATATTATGCTTTAATATTTCAAGAAAGGTAAAAACAGAACTGCACAAAAAGATTTGTGCAGTATTTGGAGAAGGTGCTGTGACTGATCAAATGTGTCAAAATTGGTTTGCCCCTGGCTGGTGTGGCTCAGTGGATTGAGTGCTGGCTTGCAGACCAAAGGGTTACTGGTTCCATTTCCAGTCAGGGCACATGCCTGTGTTGCAGGGCACGTCCTCAGTTGGGGGCACATGAAACTCAACCACACATTAATATTTCTCTCCCTCTCTCCCTGCTATCCCCTGCCTATAAAATAAATAAATAAATACAATAAGAAAAATAAAGTACCTAGGAATAAACTTAACTAAGGAGGTAAAAGACCTATACTGAGAAAACGACACAACACTGAAGAAAGAAATTAAGGAAGATACAAATAAATGGAAGCATATACCATGTTCATGGATGGGAAGAATTAACATTATTAAAATGTCCATACTACCCAAAGCGATTTATAGATTCAATGCAATCCCAATTAAAATACCAATGACAGACTTCACAGAAATAGAAAAAATACTTCAAAAATTTATATGGAGCCATAAACACCCATGAATAGCCACACCAATCTTGAGAAAGAAGAACAAGGTAGGAGGAATCACAATACTGGTTCCCTGATGTGGGAACATGTTGTCTCCAGAACCCAAAGAGGCGTACCAGGTGTCAAAACTATACTACAAGTCTACTGTCATCAAAACTCTCTGGTACTGGCGTAAGGATAGACATATAGATCAATGCAACAGAATAGAGCCCAGAAATAAACCCAGGACTCTATGGTCAACTAATATTTGACAAAGGGGGAAGGAACATAAAATGGAGTAAAAACAGTCTCTTCAACAAATGGTGTTGGGAGACTGGACAATAACATGTAAGAAAATAAAACTAGACCACCAATTTATACCATACACCAGAATCAACTCAAGATGGATAAAAGACTTAAACATAAGCAGTGACACCATAAAGGTACTGGAGAAAAATATAGACAGTAAAATTTTAGATATTTTAAGCAGAGTTATGTTTACTGATACTGCTCCATGGGCAAAGGAAATCAAAGAACAAATAAACAAGTGGGACTATATCAAACTGAAAAGTTTCTGTTCAGCTAAAGAAAACACTAGCAAAATTCAAAGGGAACCAACTGTATGGGAAAACATACTTCCCAATGATACCTCAGACAAGGGTTTCATCTTCAAAATATATAAAGAACTGATACGACTCAACACCAGGGAGACAAACAGCCCAATTAAAAAATGGGCAAAAGCCCTGAACAGACAACACACTGAGGAAGGCATACAAAGGGCCGAGAGGCATATGAAAGAATGCTCAACATCACTAGCCATTAGAGAGGTGCAAGTTAAAACCACACTAAGATACCACCTCACACCTGTCAGAATGGCAATCATTAACAAATCAACAAACAACAAGTGTTGGTGAGGATGTGGGGAAAAGGGAACCCTGGTGCACTGTTGGTGGGAATGCAGTTGGTGCAGCCACTATGCAAAACAGTATGGAGTTTCCTTAAAAAACTAAAAATGGAACTACCTTTTGATCCAGCAATTCTACTACTAGGACTATACCTGAGGAACCCTGAAACACCAATACATAAGAACCTATGTATCCCTATGTTCATAGCAGCGCTATTTACAATAGCTGGAAACAGCCTAAGTGCCCATCAGTGGATAAATGGATAAAAAATTTTTGGTACATTTACACAATGGAATACTAAACAGCAGAAAGAAAGAAGGAACTCCATCCTTTGCAACAACATGGATGGGACTGGAAAGTATCATGCTTAGTGAAATAAGTCAGTCAGTGAAAGACAAATACCATAGAAGCTCACCCATTACAGGACAATAATGAACAAAACAAAGAAACAAGCAAAAGAGAACCAGATACATGAATACAATGAATAGACCTTCAGTGGGCAGAGAGGAGGAAGGGAGGTGGGAGGAAGGAGGAGGAGGCAAAGAAGGGGAGCAATTTAGTCAAGGAACTAGCATGGAAGAACCACGGACATGGACAACAAGTGGGATTGACTTTGCAAAGGAGTGGGTGGATAGGAAAGGGGACAGAGGGGAGTAAACAGGGGATGGATGCAATACAATAACAATAAAATTAAATAAATAAATAAAATCTTTTTTTTTTTTTAAGTGGATTGTGAAGTTTCATGCTGGAGATTTCTCACTGAATGATGCTCCACAATTAGGTATACCAGTTGAAGTTGGTAGCAATCAAGCTGAGACATTAACTGAGAACAATCAATGTGATACCATGTGGGAGATAAGTGACATACTCAAAATATGCAAATCAATAAAATTATTGGTGAAGATGAAAAATCTGTCTTTTGGTTTATGGGAAAAACTAAACAGGCTTTTTGGCCAACCAACAGATCAAGAAAAACATCAGGCTAAATAAAGTAGGCCTTGTATAATTAAGCACAACCTTATACTTGTCCTATAGATAAAACTATCTTTATAAAAGATATAAAGATAAAACAAGAGACTTTTCAGATATTGAATATTTGCTAAGTATCACACAAATATGTTCAAATTTTTCAAGTAGTCAGACTCAGTTATTATTCATATTGTTCTCCCATGGGTAATATTGTCTTTTTTTCCCCCTTGTTTTACGAAGTTCTACTATAGCTCACCTAGGCAACTCTCTTTGTATTCATTTTCTTGGGTTCCTCTAAGTATCAGGGCAGATGTAGGACTCACTTTATGCGTTTCCTTCTCTCATTGATCACAGACCTATTCTACCTGAAGAGATACCATATATATTTTGGTCCAGTCCTAAGAGTTGTTTTTGCTGAGAGAGTGAGCTTATAATTGGTTATCCCCATGGCTGGAAACAGAATTGTAGTAAGATTGCTTTTTTGCACAAGTGCATTGAAGAGAACATTTGAGGTACTGAATTTTAGGTTTTAGTTTTTCCATTTACAAAATAGTTTAAACTACTACCAATTTCTGTGTGTTTGTGTGGTGGTAATGATGGGAGGGATAGTTATATTGGTTATTAAACTACTACACAAAACAGAAAAGCAGAGAATAGAAATAGAGCTGTATATGTCTGCAACTTTCAGAAATTGTGCCTATTTGGTTGTTCTGTCAAAGAACTTGATGTAAATATCCAAACTTGCCTCACATTGGCTCTTCTTCATGTCAAAAACCTTGCCTAAAAACAGAAAAAATATACCATTTAGGAGCCAATACTGTAGCAATTTTCAAGTTTCACTCCATAGTGTTGATTCTATTTTAAGCTGCCTCTGGATATTATTTTAACTTGTTCCAAAAATTATAGTTTTAATCCAGTTATTTTAAAAAGCAACACAGCTCAACTTATATACTTAACAGATTTTTATGGGGTAACGACTACATGCCAAACACTGGTACTGTAAACACATCTAAAATTTAGTAGCATATAGAGACTGTTTGGATAGTTCAGTTTCAATTTCTGTAACTTCTTGTCTATAATCTTTTTGAAAACTCTGAAGCTCTTGGAGAGAAGGGGCTATGTTTTCTACTCTTTTATAACTCTACAAATATATAGGTACTTCTTCAATATAAGACAAAAATCTCATATTCTTATCAATGAGGTATGAAGAACCCTTTCTATGAAGTGAATCATCCATGAGAGCAAAACAATGACAGATAATTCCTGAAAAGCTTAAGAAATATATGCTTCCATATAATCAATTAGCCTATGTTGTAGGCTGTATTTTCTTAGAAAAGTCTGAACTGTATTTTCGACCTTGAGGGAGTGGGCCTTAATAAGTAATGTATATCTATGGCAACCCATATTGATTCCCTGGCAAATTTCCCAGAAATATCAGTTAGCATTTATGACTCTGCAGGTATCTTCTATATTTAGTCTGAAACAAATGTTAATTTAAATATATGTAAACTATTTTTACAAATAAACTGATTTTACCAGTTTTTAAAAGTGTATAATATTTATTCTTTAGTCTACCTGGCAGATTAAGGATTCCCTCATTATAGACTGCAAAGAGGCAAAGAGCATCTTTAAAGAGAAGTATGAAAGCAGCATGTATTATACAATTAGTCAGTTTGTCTGGATTTGCCTGGAAATTAAGTAAAACAGCAATCAATCATCAGCATAGTTTAAAATTTTTCATCCTTTATCTATAGTTAAACAATGTCATTTACCAATATTTAAAAAAAGGATTTATAAAGCTCTTACACTAAAATTAAGAAGAGCATCCAACTGAATTTGAATTACTGGAAGTGTGTTTAGCTGCACCTTAGTATTCATAGTTCTCATCATGCTATCCTATAAAAGATCAAAGAAGTTCATAGCATCAATAATTAAGAGTTTGACCAGAGCAAAAACAAAATACAGCTGTAAATGTGGAAACCTATAACTTTAACATCATTGAAACATATTAGCAAATGGTTTAGAATAATTAATGTATTCAAAAAATAAATCCTGACAAAAGATGGAAAAGGACCAAGATGGTGGAGAAGTGGAGCTACACCATTCTCACCCCAGGTCCCATCTGGAATTACTTTTTTTGAAGAGAAAATTGGCTAGAATTACCAACAGAACATCAGCAGGAAAGAAACCTCATAACCATGAACAGAACAGAAGAGGATGCTTCATCACAATGTGACTGGTAGGAATCTCGAAGATGTGAGAGGGCTGACTGGGCCCCCACCAAAGGCAGCAGCTAAAGGAACAAAGCTGGGCGCTCCACCTCAGAAGGGTGGCTTTTGGTCCTTAAGATGGGTTTTCTAGACAACAGCAGCACCGTAGTGCCTAGAGCAGCATACATCTGAGAAGGGCAGAAAGCTGTGGAGTTTACTAGCCTAAGAGATCACTGGAGACAGAGAACTACTAGGATGACCACAACAAAAATACAGTGGCACTCACCTACCCCAGGCTCCAGCAGAGGGAGAGCAGAGAGGACTGGAGATGCTTGGGCAGAGTTAGCAGTGGCGGCCTAGGGAAAAGTAGGAAGGCAGCGGTGTGGACCCCAGAGTTGATTCATTGCCCACACCCCAGGTGGACTACATTGTGCCAAGCAGCTTCTATAAGAGGGTCCTCATAGCCCCACCCACTGGAAGCAATCTACCCTGCCCAGAGGTGGCTAAGCCTGGCGCCTGATCACAATTCACTGATTGATATCTAAATAAATCTCTCCCATCTTGCTGTGTCTGAGCACAGATACAATAGTTTGTGCCTGAAGCAGTATTTCTTACCCAGCAGGGCCTGGGCCTGGCAGCTGATTACAAATTCTCTGACTTACACCTGGGTCAGTCAGTCAGTCCTGCCAAGTGGCATATGAACCTGGTGGCTGGTCATGGATTCACTGGGCTGCAACTGAGTGAGTCTTGCCCAGCAGCACCTGCACCTGAAGACTGATCACAAATTCAGTGATTTACAACTGAAACTGGCTGTCCTGCCCAGTGGCACCTGAGCCTGGGGGCTGATCACAAACTCATTGGATTATAATGGAATCTTTCCATCTAGCCCAGTGGCCCCTTATCCTGGCAGCTGATCAGATTCATTGGATTACAATAGAATCTTTCCATCTAGACCAGCAGCACCTGAAACAACAACAAAAAAAAATAAGTGCCTTGGAATAAACTTAACTAAGGAGGTAAAAGACCTATACTCAGAAAACTACAGAATAATGAAGAAGGAAATCAAGGAAGATACAAATAAATGGAAGCATATACCATGTTCACCGATGGGAAGAATTAACATCATTAAAATGTTCATACCACCCAAAGCAATCTGTAGATTTAATGCAATCCCAAGTAAAATATCAATGACATATCTCACAGACATAGAAAAAAATATTTCAAAAATTTATATGGAGCCAAAAATGTCCACAAATATCCTCAGCAATCTTGAGAAAGAAGAACAAGGTAGGAAGAATAACAATACCAGACATCAAACTATACTACAAGGCTACTATAATCAAGACAATCAGGTACTGGCATAAGAATAGACATATAGATCAATAGAACAGAATAGAAAGCCCAGAAATAAACCCAGGACTCTGTGGTCAATTAATATTTGACAAAGGGGGAAGCAACATAAAATGGAGTAAAAATAGCCTCTTCAACAAGGGGTGTTGGGAGAACTGGACAGCAACATGCAAAAAAATTAAAAAACTAGACCACCAACTTACACCATACACGAGAATAAACTCAAGATGGATAAAGGACTTAAACATAAGCAGTGCCACCATAAAACTCCTAGAGAAAAACACAGGAAGTAAAATTTCAGATATCCTGTGCAGAAATATTTTCACTGATACTTCTCCAAGGGCCAAGGAAATAAAGGAACAAATAAACAAGTGAGATTATATCAAACTGAAAAGTTTCTCTCAGGTAAAGAAAACACCAGCAAATTTTTTAAAATATTTTATTTATTATTTTCAGAGAGAGGGAAGGGAGAGAGGCAGAGAGGGAGAGAAACATCAGTTTATGGTTGCCTTTCACCTGCCTCCAGCCATAGACCTGGTTGGAGACCTGACTTGCAACCTGGTTATATGCCCTGGCTGGAGAATTAAACCAGCAACCTTTGGGTTCACAGGCCATCACCTATCCAGCAGGGAATACCAGCAAAATTAAAAGGGAACCAAATGTATGGGAGAACATATTTGCCAATGATACCTCAGACAAGGGTTTGATCTCCAAAATATATAAAGAACTTATGCGACTCAACACCAGGGAGACAGACAACCCAATTAAAAATTGGGCAAAGGACCTTAACAGACAACTCTCTGAGGAGGACACAGAAAGGGCCTAAAGGCATATGAAAGAATGCTCAACATCTCTAGCCATCAGAGAGATGCAAATTAAAACCACAATGAAATACCATCTTACACCTGTCAGAATGGCAATCATCAACAAGTGAACAAACAAGTGCTGGTAAGGATGTGGAGAAAAGGGAACCCTGGTGCACTGTTGGTGGGAATGCAGACTGGTTCAATCACTATCGAAAACCTTATGGAATTTCCTTAAAAAACTAAAAATGGAACTGCCTTTTGATCCAGCAATTCCACTACTAGGATTATACCCGAATAACCCTGGAACGCCAATTCATAAGAACCTATGCATCCCTGTGTACATAGCAGCGCTATTTACAATAGCCAAGTGCTGGAAACAGCCTAAGTTCCCAAAACAGCCTAAGTGCCCATCAGTGGACAATTGTATCAAAAAACTTTGGTACATTTACACAAGGGAATACTACACAGCAGAAAGAAACAAGAAACTCCTACCACATGGGTGGTACTGGAGAGTATCATGTTTAGTGAAATTAGCCAATCAGTGAAAGACAAATACCATATGATCTCACCCATTACAGGAAACTAATGAATGAAACAAACAAACAAACAAGCAAAACAGACCCAGAGACATGAATACAAGGAACAGACCTTCAGTGGGCGGAGGGGAGAGGAAGAGGGGATGGGAACAAGAAGGCAAAGAAGGAGCACAGTTTATTCAAGGAACTAGCAGGGAAGACCCATGGACATGGACAACAACTGGGATTGACTTTGGTAGGGGAATAGGTGGGTGAGGAAGGGGAAAAGGGGGGTGGAAATGGGATGAATGCAATATGCTTATTAGTATTGTTTTTTAGAGCTCTAGCATTGTTGGTATACATCCCATTTAATGCAATGTAGTATTTTATTGTATAAACACATCTCATTTTAATGATTTGTTCCCTACTTACTGAAACTTAGGTAATTTTTACTTTCTAACTATTATAAATATGCAATGAGTAGTAGATTTGCTGGGTTGCTGGGCTGGGCATTTTTAGTTTTACTAACCATGTCTCAATGCTGTCCTTTGACAGTGAGTGATAAACTGCAGCAAGTAATATTTGCATGTAGTCAATGGTATGTTAGTTACCATTTCCTTGAGGTATTTGCAACTCTTGACATTGCCATACATTTAAAATTTGGTTCATCTGAGCATGTTCTCTTATGGCTATCAGTCATTATGGTTTCCCTTTGCATGAGTTCTCTGTTCATTTTTTTGTTCATTGTTCTATTATACTGTTTTTTTTTTTTTTTTTTTTTTTTTTTTTTTTTTTTTTTTTTTTTTTTTTTTTTTTTTTTTTTTTTTTTTTTTAATCCTCACCTGAGGATATGTTTTGAAATGAGATTTTAGACAGAAGAAGAGGGGGAAGAAAAGAGAAAGGAAGAGGGAGGGAAAGAGATTGATTGATTGACTGATTGATTGCCTTCCATATGCACCCTGATAGGGGAATGAAACTGCAACCTAGATATGTACCCTGACCGGGGATCAGTTCGAACCTGCAACCTTTTGGTGTACACAGGATGAAACTCCAACCACCATAGCTACCCAGCCAGGGCTGCCCTTTTCTTCTTGATAATATATTCTGAATGTTAATCTTTTGCCTGTAATATATAAAATCTTATTCCAACTTTATGGTGTCTTCCCTACTAAAATGTCATAAGCATATCTCCTACACTTTCTTCAATGTTACAATTTGTTTTTTGCATTTATAGGTATATCATTCCTGTGGAATTTATTTTTATATATGAGGTAAGATAAAGATTTCACTCTATTTATTCCATAGGGATGTTACTTGTACCAAAAGGCTTTATTTTAAATTCTACTTTTCCCCATGATTTTAGTTCCACCAAGCTCCCATATAAATACAGTTCTACTTCTGAGATCTCCACTGTGTTGCATTTATATAAAGGCTCTATTTTTACCAATACCACGCTATGTAATTGCTGTTGCTTTATAAAGTTCAAATTCAGTAAATTTTAAAATGCTAATTTTTAATGCAAAGTTCACTGAGATAAAATATTAATTTGAGGTAGAAACAATGAGTAATTTAATGTTATGGAACATTTCAGTTGTTCTATAAAATATAAAAAGTGTGTATGAGAAGAGGTGGACAGGTGATGATGTAATAATACACTCAAGTGTACAGTTTCTTCTGGTAAAATAAAGCAGTTATGTAGCAATACATTTTTGAGGGCTTTCTCATTTTGGTCTAAATCATTTAAAGAATCGAGGGAAATACCTAACCTATTGTCCAGTTTATTATCCAGGGGCTAAAATAGTATACCTTAAATATTGATTACAAAGATATATTCATATGTAAACTGAAAAAATCACTTTAATATTCACTGCTATTCATTTCCCTTAATTGTCACAATTTAAAGAAAAAGGCGGTAAGCCTTTGTGACACCAAGAACATTTTTCTGCAGTTGGAAATGACTACCATTTCTTTTTTTAATTTAATTTTATTGTTGTTGTATTACATCCATCCCCTTTTTTCCTCTGCTCTGTCCCTTTCCCCACCCACCCACTCCCCTACAAAGTCAATGACTACCATTTCTATATCCACCACGCTCACCTAATTTCCATGCACCATAAGGTGACGTATAGTAACCAGGGCTTTGAACGCCATCACGCAGCTGCTGCTCCTAGTTTTCTGAGAAGGAACATCAGCAAGGCATTTAACACTCATATTTGTTTCATTTATGTAATATTAGATCTAAATTAGAAGCTGTGACAAGTATTAAAATGCAGACTGAGAAATAATTTTCAAAACCAAAATTGGTAACTTTAAAGATAGATGCAATCAAATCTCAAGAGTAATAACAAAAGGAATAATCCAAAACATTTTCCTCATTATAAGTATTACAATTTGTAATGACATGTCACACAATATTTCATGCCTATCTACCCTATTGTTCTGTATACTTGAGGAGGATAGGGACTGTGTTCATTTTAGTCACAACCATCACACCTCCAAGATGCAGTGCAGTAGTTGGTACATAAGAGAAATATCTCTATCTCTATCTATCTAACAATATACTGTATACACAGGGTGTGATAAAATGGCAAAATTTAGTAAAATATACCACAAAAGTGTTATATTTTTAAATACATTTATTCTTATATGTAAATACATAAACATAGCCATTATTTTTAAAATTATTCATCCCTGACTGGTGGCACAGTGGATAAAGCGCCAGCCTGTGAACCCAAAGGCTACTGACTGGTTCGGTTCCCCAGCCAGGGCACATAACCAGGTTGCAAGCCAGGTCTCCAGCCAGGTCACAGCTGGAGGCAGGTGAAAGGCAACCATATGTTGATGTCTCTCTCCCTCTCTGCCTCTCTCCCTTTCCCTCTCTCTAAAAATAAATCTTTCAAAAAATAAATAAAATGAAATTGTTCAAAGAAGTTTCCATTTGCTGTAATAATAGACTCGATTCAACTTTGGAATCTTGAGCATGCTTTCATTAACTTCTTTATCCATGGACATCATAATGTTTTCAACCTTAGCTTTAACAGCCTCTCTATTGGAATGA
>PVIW01017015.1:0-15118 GCA_004026585.1 Noctilio leporinus | reverse complement strand
ATCTGGTGTCAGGGAACCCCCGAGGCTGAAGAGTACCATCTGTATGATGAAAAAATAAAGACGCCCTTGGACAAACAGAAATTGCCAGAGCCTGGGGACAAGGCCAAGTTCTTAATGAAACACTCCAATGCAGGGAGATACTATTGTAAATACCTCAGCCCCGCTGGCTGCTCAGAGCAAAGTGACCTTCTGGAGCTGGCGGTGACAGGTGAGAGGACACTCAGGGGTCCCAGCCTCAGCCACTGCCTTCAGGAAGAGGGTGCCCTCAGGGTGTCTCCCCCTCACAGCCCAGCCCTGAAGGCCCTGAGGGAAATGGGGGCCCCATTTAACATGCTGCCTCCTTCTCTTCTAGGATTCTACATCAAATCCATCCTCTCAGCCCTGCCCTGTCCTGTGGTGACCGCAGGAGAAAACGTGACCCTCCAGTGTGGCTCTATGGAGGCATTTAACAAGTTTGTTCTGACTAAGGAAAGAGAAGACCTGGACCCTGGACCCTGGACCCTGGACCCACAGCCACAGCCCAGTGGGCAGGTCCAGGCCCTGTTCCCTGTGGGACCCATGACTCCCAGTCACAAGTGGACGTTCAGATGCTATGGATATTTTGAAAAGTCTCCCCAGAAGTGGTCTCACCTCAGTGACCCCCTGGAGCTCCAGGTCTTAGGTGAGGGGCCCCTGACCCCATTCCCTCTGAGCCAACAGCTCAGGGTTGTATCCCCAGGAGACATCTGAAGTGGAAGCAGACTGAGGGGTCTCTGAGGAATGGTCATTCAGCAGAGATGAGCCCCTCAGAGACCCTCTCTGTCTTGCCCACCCCTTCCTCTCCCCCGGGTTCACATGTGGGAGGTGGGCAGTGGGATTATCCTGGGGACTACACAGCAGATGTAGGAGGTTTGAGTGACCTGCCAACTCCAGGGTGAATCCTAAACCTTTGCATCCTTCTGTCCTCATTCCTTTGGCCTTCTAGGGGCCTCAGCCCACCACCCACAGGGTCCATCTCCAAGGTGGGTGAGTCACTGACAACTCTGCTCGGAGGGAGCACAGAGCAGCCCAGGGAAATGCTGAGGGTCCATTTGGGGATCTCGTGTCCGCCAGACACTCAGGGATGGGCTTGTTCCAGGGTCAGGAAGTCAGGAAGAAATACCAGGAGCCACAGAGACCCCAGAACTCTGAGGCAGGCAGAAGGCAGAAGGTGATCATGGCAGAGGGACATATTAGAGCTGAGGCTGGGAACAGAGCAGGTGCACTCAAGTAGGGAGATGTCGGCCCTTAACTTTCACCCCATCCTGGATTCTCAGAAGGCTCTGAGGATCAAGAACCCCCCACTACAGATCAAGGTAAGCAGAACAGCAAGTGAGGGTCTCTGTGGGCGGCTGTTCTGGGTCCCGTTTCTAGTCCAGACTCTGCTGCTGTTAAAGTGGGGCCCAGGGTCCCTTCTCTTCTCTGAGGGTCAGGTTCATTTCCTTGCATCCCTGGATCCACCCCCCACCCTGCTCACAGGCTTGTGGTGACATACTGGGCCTCACAAGTCAGAAAGGCAGACTCAACCCAGCCTGACACCACACTCCCCTGGAAGGCTCCCTGACAGACCATCCCATGCAATAAAGCCAGGCCCCATGGTGGCCTCAGGAGACAACATGATCTTGCTGTGTTGGTCACAGAAATTGAGGATCACTTTTCTTGTGTCCATGAAGGGTTCAAACCATTAGTGCCAACCCACATGTCTTAGTTAAAGTATTGAACTGGGTGGAAGCAAGCCCAGTTCCTCATGAGTCCTGTGATGTCTGCTCACAGGGGACCTGCAGGTACCACAACTCATGCAGCATCTCCCCCTACCTGTTGTCACAGGCCTGAGACACTCTGGAGCCTCAGGTCTCAGATGAGGGGTCACTAACTGTCCTTTCTGAGCTCACACCACTCAGGGTTCTGTCTCTTTAGAGATGAAAACAGGAATGAATGAGGGTGATTAGGGTCTGACCCAGGAGGATATTCAGGGGTCCCTGACACCAACCATTCGCCCATGGACCATGCTTCCTTAGCTGTTGGATGAGTGGGGACTCTCAGCTGGAGGGAAATAACTTATGGGTCTTCACCTCACAGACAGCACAGCACACAACCATTTTCACATCATGACCATTTTTCTACTGAATCCTGAGCTCTGTGGCAGAATTAACACTGGTCCAAAGGGAATCTGGGCAGGCTCAGACACCAAAGGGGCTGAGATAATCCAACAAGGGGATAGGGAAACAGAGAGAGACCAGAGGAGGCTCATGAAAAGACTGTGGAAAAGTTGTGATCGGAGAAGCAAGACATCAGATAGCACAGGCCCCAGGAGGTGCAATTCCTCCCCTCAGTCCCCCCCACCTCACACCCTCATTTCATGATTCTCAGGAACAGGAGCAGCCCACACCATCAGCCCACCACACAAGGCAGACCCCAATAGGGGTGAGCAGGAGAATCCTCAATTACGGGGTGGAGCCGAGGGTCATGTCCTGCCAGAGGGAGGCAGTGCCCTGGGTGGGCATCCTGGGTCCTGGATGCCCTTTGTCTGCCCTGACCTTTGTGACCTTTTTGTCCAGAATCCCTGGTGTCTCACCCCCAGGACTACACAGTGGAGAATCTAATCCGGATTTGTTTGGCTGGATTGATGCTGCTTGGGTTTGAGGCGCTGCTAACACAGGCATTATGCAGCTAGAGAAAGACTCGCAGTGGAACTGAGATGTGAACAGAGGAGACAGGGCACTGTTCGCAGTGGGGATCCTCAGAGCCCGTCTGATGACCCAGGATATGAACAATGACTGCATGGACCACATTTGGGAAACTGACTGCTGATTGGTCCAGGGGAGCATCTGAGGGCTCCCTGGACATCACTCTCCCTCCATTAAATGTGTGTTTTTTCTCTCCTTTCACCTCTGTTGGCTTTCTCTATTGACTCTCTGTGATGATCCCCTTGTTTTCTCACCCCTGTGACATGAAGGTCCATCCCAAATAGCTGTTTGGGTCAAACATGTGAAATCTCATGCCCTCTTCCACTTGCCTATAATAAAACATTCTTTATTTCTAATCACCACATGACCTGATGGGCATGATGGAGTCTTCATTTCCTCAGATCACTGGAGTCAACCTGGAAACCTCAAGTAAATAAAAGGGCAAAAGTAGATATAGCCCTGGAAAGATGAACCCAAATCGGTATCCACCACCCTCTCTGGATCCCCAGTCCTCCCTGTCTTCTGCAGATGCCACATGTGTCCTTCCCCAGAACTGTCCTCACTTGGTGTTTGGAGGGACAGCCTAGTGAGATTCCACCTTAAAAAGTAAGGTTTTTAAAGAATGAAATTATATGCAGGATTTTCCAGAGTCTAAATTTATATAAAATGGGATAATATTCAACTATGAGAAAGAAGAACAAAATAGAAACAGAGGCATAGACCCATGAAGCAGACTGACAGCTGTCAGAGGTGAGGTTAGGCAGGGGACCAGATGAAAGAAGGTGAAGGGATCAGTCAAAGAACAAACATGCATGACCCATGGACACATGTAACAGTGTGGTGATGGCTAGAGGTAGGGCCAGGGGCTGGGTGGAGGTGGGCAACAAGAGGTCAGAAAAGAAGAGATCTGTAGGAGTGTCAATAATAAAAATAAAGAAATAATCCTGCCATTTGAGACAATAGAAATGGAAGTGAGGGCATTTTGGTAATTCAGTTACATCACACAGAGAAAAAGGAATCCTGAGTGATCTCATGTGTATGTGGAGTCTACAAAAAGTCAATCTGCACCTGGCTGGTAGCACAGTGGATAAGGTGCTGGCCTGTGAACCCAAAGGTCGCTGGTTCGATTCCCAGCCAGGGCACATAACCAGGTTGCAAACTGGGTCTCCAGTCGGGTCTGTGGCTGGAGGCTGGTGAAACGCAACCATACATTGATGTCTCTCTCCCTATCTGCCTCTCTCCCTTCCCCTCTTTCTGAAAATGATGAAATAAAATCTTTAAAAAAAAAAAAGTCAATCTGTAGAAACAGAGAGTGGAACAGTGGTCACCAAGTAGATGCAAGAAAAGGACAGATGTTGATCATAGAACATCAACTTCCAATTATAAGATTAACAATTCCAGGGTGACTAACATACAGCATGATGATCATACTAAACAATCCTGTGTTATATACTGGAAAATGGCTGAGAGTATCTGAAATGTTCTTACCAAACGTAAGTGGCAATTGTGTGACTTCTTGATGGTATTTTTAGCTAAAGCTGAGGGGGTATCAAAGTGCATATATAAATACATCAAATCAACAGGTGTACACCTTACACTTTCACACACAATGGTACATGTTAATTATATCTCATTAAAGCTGGAAAAAATGTCTATATTCTTTATCCAAGAAAAAGTAACCTACAGCAGACAAATGTAATGTGATCCGATGACAGCAGAAGTTGGAAATTTTGTCAATCTCTATATCTACATATTCACTTATCTTCTCTCTCTCTCTCTCTCTCTCTCTCTCTCGCTCTCGCTCTCGCTCTCGCTCTCTCTCTTTCTCATATCTATCTCTGTTGTGATTTCTCTATCCTTACTTATCTTTCTATCAGTGTAGCTCTATATCTTCATCTAGCAACCATGTCTGTGGCTTTCAGTCATGAAAAGATATAAAACAAATTTTTGTTGTCTAAAGCCACCAAGTTAGTTGTAATTTGTTACCCTTGGCCAAGTTCCTATCTTCCCTTCCCTTCCCTTCTCTTTTCTTCTTCATCTCTTCCTCCTCTACCTCCCCCTCCTCCTCTTCTCTTGCTTCCTCTCTTTCTACTTCTCTTCAAAGTGAGAGAGAGAACTGAGTTTTAACTCATACACAAAAAAATGACTTCAGCTAAAACAAGACTTTACAAGTTTTCTTCTCTTCTGAAAATGCAGGATCAAACTGTCCAGTTAACTGATTCCTTTTCATAGCAGAGTACAAAAGCTATAGGAGAAAACTGGGACAACTGTAATAGAACAACAGTAAAAAATTTTAAGCCTTCACAAATGTACACAGGTATAACTGAAATTTAACAAACTATAGAAATGATCTCTGAAAGTATAGCCTTTATAACTGAAAGTTAAATAGCTAAACTTACAAATGATATTTTACTGTTTGTAATTCCATACTTCCAATGTTATTAATGGTTAGAAGTGTAAATTGTATGTAATTGGTAATAGAACTATTCAATATTAGGTGGAAGACAACTTTCATATTTCATCTGAGATTAGTTTTATATTTATGGACTATTTTATATATTAGCTTTGCAAGTGGATATGGACTGTTACAAACTGAATAATTCTTATGACTTTCCAATAACTGCAAGCTAGGTTAAAATCCTCCTATGACTGTAGGGTTGTGGAAAACTAACTGCGATGGATTCTTGAGAAATGAGGGGTGTTTAGTGATGTGGCTCAGTTTCAGTCACTCAGCACCTGCTATTTTTAGAGTGACAAAAAGCTGTTCTTCTTCCTGTGTGACAGGCACCTAGTACATTGTACAGACTCTGGTGTGGGGACACTGCCCACCACATCCTGTACCTTTGTCTCTTGAGCTTCACCTTAACAACTGAAAAACAAGTCAGCAAATGCTCTGCTATAAACATTTACACTGAGAGTTTGTCCCTTTTCCCAACACATGGACAGCACAAACCTGATACCGCAAAGAAGGTTCAAAATAGTTGTCCCAAGATCCACAAGTCAGGATATGGCATCTACTGTCCAGAGATCCTGCTGATTTATGCCTTGTCCAGCCTTGAACAGGAATGTACACGTGCATCAGGGAGACTTCCCTCAGAACCATGAGCCACCTCCGTCCCCTCTGGTTCTGTGCTAGTTGGTATGTGAATCCCGAGAGGTGATGGAGAATTCAGCACTGGGTCGTGGACAGCTCCACTCACCTGGAGCACCGTGGATGTGTCTCTTTCCTAGTGTTTCTTGAATTTTAAGTAAAGGGGCCATATAAATGTGAGTGTGCAACTTACATATGTTTGATAAGACTGTGCCTCCTAAAGTGTTTGTTATTGTAGAAATATGTGTTTAAATATATTTTATTGATTTTGCTCTTAAAGTTGTACCAATATTTCCCCTTTTACCTCCTCCACCCAGTACTTCCTATTCCCTCCAGCAAATGTCCTTCTTAGTTCATGTACATGTGTCATGCATATAAGTTCTTTAGCTTCTCCATTTCCTATATTTTGCTTAACATCCCCCTGTCTATTCTGTAACCACCAATGTGTATTTTTGTTTTCCTTTCACATCCACACAATTCACCATTTAATTACTGCCTTCTAACTGTCAGCCTCTGAAGTCATATTAATACAATGGTTTCTTTTCATTATTTTGAAATGCTTATGGTAATTCATTTCTTTTAAAAATTACTTTTTAAAGCAATATCAATTGCAATATTACCAAACAAATGCACAAATACATTTGCATACATATATTTTTACAGATATTTAAAGTACATAACAGATTTTGAAGACTTGATACAAAAATTTTAAATGTCAATAGCTTATATAGTTATTACATGTTAAGTGATATTTTGGATATATTGCAATAAATGAAGCATTTTTCTCTTTCTGTTGTTTCTTTAAAACTTATTTTACCTGGAATTCTATTGTTGGGAACTATATTACAGAAATGGTGTATGGCAGAACTCACTTTTGTGAAAGCTGCCCTAGAGACAGTGCCAAGCCCACAGTGAAAATTTTGTTTCTGAGTCACACCCCACCACTTTCAATAATACAACTCAGCTTTATTTTAAGCTTCTGGAACTACAACTTATTCTTTCTGGAGTTTTCCATCTTAGATAATAGGTTGATTTTTTCCCCATGCAGAGGCTCCATTTTCCTTAGTACCCTGTGTTTCTCCTCTACATATGATTCACCAGTTGAAACCTTCAGAAATGATGGCACCTGAGGTGCTCAGCTTGCGCTTACAGAGTAGAAATTATGGTATCTACTAATTTCAGGTTAAAGAGAAATCCAGGATTTAAATAATTTTGTAAAATGGTATTGTAGCTATTTTTGGAACTGGTGATTGACTTCCTATGGGGTCCTAAACTAACTACTGAACTATTTAAGAGTCTATTGAGGCACAGATTAGGTATGTTCACATTTGAATAATGAAGTTTACATAGCATTAATACGTTTTCCTAAGCACCCCAAGTTTGGGAGTTTTTACTCCTAGAAAATCTATTTCCACTATCTGAAAGGAATCTCGCCTGATCTAAATGCTAATATGAGAATATATATTGCCTATGG
This sequence comes from Noctilio leporinus, assembly GCA_004026585.1. Classification (NCBI taxonomy): domain Eukaryota; kingdom Metazoa; phylum Chordata; class Mammalia; order Chiroptera; family Noctilionidae; genus Noctilio; species Noctilio leporinus. Next base: position 7,848 of record PVIW01017015.1, on the reverse strand, counting down.
ACATGAATTAGCTAATTTAGTAGTTGTTAACTTCCATTCCTAAGTAGGCTTCTCTCTCAGCATCTTTTCTAACAGAAAGATTAACTAATTTCTCAACTCACCAACTACCAGGTGGGACATTTAAAACATAAATTCCTAACAACCTGTATATGTTATACACCCACAAACAACCATGCATTTTGTAACAGTGAATAAGAAAGTTAGCATGTATTCTATGTAATGTGCCTCCACATTTTCTTACTTTTGCTCTCTTAACTGCATTCGATTTTTCTCACTTACTGCAAGTAACTTGATTTTCCCAACTTAGACAATTATTCCAATCTAAAAAAAGTTAACCTACAATAATGCAGATAGAAAATACAAAACTATGTGTTATTTAGTAAGATCTACTTATAACAAGATTATTTTAAAGCATTCATAAGTTAAAGTTGGTTCTTATCCATTCAGCTACCCTATGTCTTTTGCTTGGTGCATTTAGTCCATTTTAATTTAAGATTATTATCAACAGGTACCTATTCATTATCACTTTTACCTTTTGTACCTGTGTTCCTACCTGTCTCTCTCTGTTTCATCATCTTTTTTAAACAGGCCTTTTAGCATCTCTTTCAATGATGTTTTGGTGGAGATGTAGTCATTTATCCTCTTTTGTCTGGGAAACTCCTTATTTGACCTTCCATTTTGGATGACAGCCTTGCTGGGTAGAATAGTCTTGGTTGTAGGTCTTTGTTTTTCATTGCCTGGGATAATTTTTGCCATTCCCTCCTGGGCTGTAGTGTTTCTGTTGAGAAATCAGCTGATAGCCTTATCAGAGCCCTATTGCATGTTATTAGCTGTTTCTCTCTTGATGCTTTTAGGACTCTGTCTTGGTCTTTGAAGTTTGCCATTTTGATGATGATGTGTCTTGGAGTGGGCTTGTTTGAGTTCATCTTCATTGGGACCCTCTGTGCTTCCTGCACTTGCATGGCTTTTTCTTTCCTCAAGTTAGGGAAGTTTGCTGTCATTGCTTTTTCAAGCAGGTTTTCTATCCCTTGCTCCTTTTCTTCTCCTTCTTGTGTCCCTATGATGCAGGTATTATTCTGTTTCACGGTGGCCTGCAGCTCTCTTGAAACCTCTTCATTCTTTCTCAGTCATTTTCCATTTTGTTGCACTGGTTGGGAATTTTTATCTGTGCTGACATCCTGCTCGCTGACCCGAAGCACTTCTTCCTCTAGCCCACAGCTGGAAAACACAAAGCCTGTGGGCTGAATCCAGCCCTCCATCTTTTTTATCCTGCCTGGAACCTTCGGCCTGGCACCTTCTTTCTACCTGGCTTGCTTACCTGTTAGGGAGTACTTACCTTTATACAGTACAGTCCTAAAATTACATTTGACCCATTGAAGGCAACTGCAAGGCTGATGTGGCCCCTGGTGAAAAGGAGTTTGACATCCTTGCTCTAGCCTGCTTTTGATTCCTTCTACAGTGTTTTTCAATTCAGAAATTGTATTCTGTATTTTCACCTGGCTCTTATTGATAGCTTATATATCCTTTTTAATGCCAGTATAGTTCTCAGTAAGTTCCTTGTCGGTTCCTTCGAGTTTGTTGTAATTTCCTTGAAGTTGTTTGTAGTTTTCTTTGAGCTTTCTGAGCTCATTGAGCTTCTCTATAATCATTATTTTGAATTCCATGGCTGATAGTTTGCTTGCCTGGATTTCATTTAGTGCTCTTTCTGGAGATTCCTCCTTTCTTTTGTTTCTTTGACTCCCCATTTTAAGTGACTCTTCTTATTTGTTTCTACTTCTTAGGTTGGTCTACTTTGACTTTCTGTCTTCATGGTGTGACCATATGTGATGTAGAGGTCTACTTTCTTTACTTCCTGGATCTGCCCCTGGGAACATCAGCTTGTGTCCCAGCCTGGGCCTAGTCAAGTCTATAGGACACTACCAAACTTTGTCTGTCTCCTTGAGTCATTAATCTAATTAATCTGTGATCAGCTGTCAGGAATAGGCAGTCCTGGTGGGGTGGGGCAGATTAATTCCTGTGGGTGGGGATATGGCTTCCCCTCAAGCTGACACCACTTGGAGAAAAGTGGTCTGCCTGTTGGGGGGTGGGTCAGCGCTAGGAAATCTTCAGCTGCTCCCTCATTTTGCTCCTCAAAGCTACTGCTCCAAACTCTTCTTCAGTGTCTCTGTTCCACTTTGCCCTCCCTGTCCCAGAGAGCAGGATAAGTGGGTACCCATGTATTCTCATGGATGGTCCCTTTAAGAATTTTAGCTGTCTCTTTCAAGGCAGCTAAACCTGGCAGCTTTTTTGCTTTTCTCATTAAGATCCTGTTTTCCTCCCAGTTTTGTTGCTGTAGGCTGGCAATTGCAGCTAGGGATTTACAACTCTCCCTTCTCAGGTAGAACCTTGGCTGCTGAGATGTCTCTCTGTCCCTTCAGCTGCCGCCTGGTGGTGCCCAGCCAGCATTCTCATGTCTCTGCACTTCCTACCAGTCACATGTTAAGCAGCCTCTTCTGTTCTGTTTGTGGTTGTAGAGGATCTCCTGCTACTGTTTCATTGCTTATTCTGGATGATTTCTCCCCAATTTAGTTGCAATTTTAGGTTGGTCCTCAGAGGAAATTAGTGTAGCTCCACTTACTCCTCCACCATCTTAGTTCTCCAAAGTATGTTTTAACCTTATATAGGCATTTTATCCTCTTGGTGTGTTGAGAACCAAGAACATGTTCAACAACAAAGAAGAGCTTGTTGTGAAAGCAATGACAGAACCATATAGTTCCTGTTAGGTCCAAGGACAGAGACTCATGGAAGGAGGGTAGTCACAATGGGGTGATAGATTCACCTTGCTGAGGAGTTGAAATTTCCCTTGTGCACTCCTCACTTTACTCACAGAAAAGTTTGCATAAATACCTGGGGATGATTCTTTATTGAGCACTTTTAAACTCATGAAAAGGATTGTTGTTACCTTACAAGCTGGATGCTCCTTGTACAATGTGTGCACTGTTAGAAAGGATATTTAACTGCTGAGTAGGAAGCACCGTGTGGGTGGATGAGCCTGAGAAATATGAGTGATGAAATGATCCTCATACTTCCAGGACAGAAAACCAGCCACTCAACACTCACTTCTAGAGGAAATATCTGCTCAGAGACATTTCAAAACCTTCAGTACACTAGAGCATCTCAAGTTCATGCTTTAAATATTGACAAGCTGGTTTCTGAATTTATATGAAAGAGCAAAATAGCAACATGAGCCAAAACAATCTGAGCAAAAAGGGGATGGATGTAATACAACAACAATAAAATTAAATTTAAAAAAAAAAGGATAACATAGTGAGAAGGGAAGATTCATATTATCACATTTCAAATGTTGCCATGAAACTTCTATAATAGAGGGATTAGGGTTTGGTTTAAGGATAGACACACAGATGAATGAAATAAAAGAGAGATCCTGAGATAGACCAACACAAATACAGTCCACTAGATTTAGACAATGGTTCCCAGACACACCAAGAAAGAAACAATATTCTTTGCATCAAATGGTGCTGAATAATTGGCTATCAAGGCTGTTTGCTGTGCTCATTTTATAAGATGCCAGGAAGCCCTTGCCCACAGTGGCCATACCATTTTCCTGCCCATCACCAGGGTCAGGATGTTACAGTCAATCCACCCTTCTCAACCCTCAGTGCTTCTGATACTACATTTGAGCCACTCTGTGTATATGTTGCTACCATGCTGAGCATTAATGCCCACTCTCGATAAATTATGAATGTGAGGAACAGGTCATAGGTAAACCATACACTGGATATCAATGTTTGTGACCCGCCTGTTAAAATATTTGTTTGTCCCCTGTTGATTTCAGCTGTCACCTTACAGATGTGCAGCTATTTCTTAAATGTTCTCAGGACCAGTCCCTTGTCTCATTCTGGCATTGCCAATATCTTCTTCCACTCTGTCCCATTAAATGGTTTTCTCTTCACTCTCTGTGGGTGTCTACAAGGAATAGCCATTATTTTTAGTGGATTCCTGTTTACCAATTATTTATTAAATTCATGATTTGGTACTTATTGAAAGTGACCTTCCATAAGCTATTTTAAAAAGGTAACTTTGGCTTGTTTTTGTTTTATTTTTATTTTTTGTTGTTGTTCAGCTACAGTTGTGCCAAGTTTTCTTCTGTTGCTCTCATCTGCCAGGCCCAACCCTGAACCCACAGTCCACCCCACCCCTGTTGTCTGTGTCTGTGGGTCTTTTATATTTGTTTCTCGATTAGACTCTTCCCCTTCTTTACCCTCTTCTCCCCATCCATTCTGGTCACTGTCAGTCTGTTTTTTCTCTCCAGGCCTCTGCTTCTACTTGGCTTATTTGTTTCTTTTGCCCATTAGGTTCCTGTGTTAGGGCAGATCATATTGTATTTGTCTTCCACAGCATAGCTTAGTTCACTTAGCACAAGACTTTCCAGTTCCATCCTCCCTGTCATTAAAGGTAGAAATATAATCTCACCTAGAAAAGGAATCAAAGAAAATAAAATAACAAAAAAAAAAAAAACACAAAAAACCATAGAACCACAGGCATGGAAACAGAACAGACTGGCAGTCACCAGAGGGGAGAGGGGAGGAGGATAATGGTGTAAAGAAGGAGAAAGATCTATTCAGAGAACATGTATGAATGACCCAGGGACATGGGCAATGGTGAGAGGATTGACTACAGGGGTGGGATGGGTTGAGGGGGGCAAAGTGGATAAACTTGAGAAAACTGTCATAGCATAACTTTAAAAGCATTTAAAAGACATTTTCTACATTGTCTGCTGAAGAATAACTCATTGATTTACCCTTCAGTCTATAGCCCATCTAGCATCAATTTTGTGTATGGAGTGAAGCAGGCATGAGGCTCACTTGGACACTCCCTCAGCTGGCCCTGCACCCAACTATGAAGAATAAGAGCTGTCCTGGCACCTCAAGGGTCTCTTCTATGACTGACTCTACAGTGATGTCTAAGTCTCATCCTTCCTTCTGCTCCACTAGATGAGGTAACTCTGCTTTCAGTTTCACAGACCTCCTAAATCTTCATCTGCTTTCAACGGCTGGCTTCCTCTCCCCCATATCTCAGGCAAGAAGGATTCTGACCACATTAGGGAGCATGGGGGTGGTACCACTGGGTTACAATTGAGGGCAGTGAGAGCAACGGAGGAAGCAGCTGCTCAAGAGTCCTCAACCTTTCAGGATGTGGTAGCATGTGTGTGTTTACTGCCTTTGAACAGGATTCTCATGAATATAGACATTCTATGAGTCTTGAAGAATCTCCACACTTTGAAGAGGAGAGTGACATCCAGCATCACAGCTGCTCTAAGTGGCAGAAATTACTTCAATGTTCCCTGCCAGTGAGAGGGAGACAGAAGAACCCAGTCTTCACAGAGACACAAAGACAGGAGGGAACAGGGAGACAGCTCCGGGCTCCAGGCCAGGAGGAAGCACCGGGCTCTCCGTGGGAGCAGAGTGCATGGCACACGCCCCAGGTTCATCCCTGCCTCCCACTGGCTCACTGTTCAGAGGACTCTTTGGGTCTCCAATCAATGAGGTGGGGAGGGATGGTCACCATTCATGTCCCCAAGGCAGCACGCACACAACCACCTACCTGGATTCTGAGCTCTAAGTCCTTGCTCCCTGTGCAGTTCACCCTCAATGTCAGTCTTTGCAACTTACACTTCAGAATTTCTCTATTTCTCCCAAAAATCCTTTCATGGGCCTCATGGTCTTCAGTGTAAATCCAGACTCTTTGTTCTGAGATGAAAGTTGTTCATGACCATCCATCCACACATGACCCTCCAACCTCAGCTCTCACTTCTGCTTCCCTCTACCACACAGCTGTAGTTATCTTGTGAACACATACACACTCACACACATGTGCTATGGACCATTTCTGTTCTCCATCTCTGCTTTTTTAGAGGTCTATTGACCTAGCAAATCCATCCCAAGCCCCCAGCTAAAAGCACACGACTGGAACTAACATGGAGATTCCTTCTTCTCACTTCTTTTCTCAACATGTGTAGAGAACATTGATAAGGCAGGCAAGGATTGCATTGTAAATCCATATAAGTCATGCATGTAACTGTTGGAAACTCAACACTGGAGCTCAGTTATTGCTGATATTACATTTTATTGACACATACTGCATTTCCTTAGTTCATTGGTAACCCTGGGCACACATGAAATTTATAACTCAATCTGACCATAATAGTCCATGCCTGTGTATTCTTCTTGACTTATAAATATAATCCAACATCATCACTTTGTTGAGAGGGTGCCAATGATCAGCCCACCACCTCACCCTCTTTTGCTCCAGGTCAGAGAGTCACTATGCCTCCAGAATGTTCTCTTTTGTATGTGGTGACACATTTTCTTTGACAGGAAACACAAAGATTCCAGAACCAGAAATAATTTTTTCAAACCCCAAAGTCTTTCCTTGGAAACAAATGAACAACTTCAGCTTGACACTGATAAGATATCACAGCATTTTCAAAAGTCTATGTTCAAAAAACACTTTACACAGTGATCAAGTAAGACATGGGGCTTTGAGGATGGTGACAAACACTTTGACTGAAAACAAACTCAGTATATCACCCTTGTCACTATTATTATTTTAAATTTCTCCCCTTTGCCCTCTTCCCCCCCACCCACCACCTGCTCCCACAGTCATTCTCACCCTGTTACCCATGTCCATGGAGATTTCAAACATGTTCTTAGACTAGAGAGTTTCTATACTCCCTTGTTGAATGCCTCCTCATGTCACTATAACTACATATAATTTTTGTCATTTTTCATGACACATTTAAAATTTTTATTATGTTGGGGGAAGATATCTTTTCTTCATGGTTTCTAGTTCTCATATTTGTTCTCACTTCACCTTTCTAAGCAATTTAATTGCAACAATAACTTCAGAATGCTCATTTTATGCTATGAAGAGTTCTCAAAACACTATCTGTCTCATGGATCACAGATGCCATCCTGGGTCTGGCCCAAATACCCAACAGGTGATCAGTAAATATTTGGTTAAGGATGAATCAAACATTGGAAATAAACTTGTATGTGGGAGATGGAGAACATGAGTAGTGAATTCATTTTGGGTCAGCCTCTTGGGGGTGGACCGAGACCCAGGACCAGGGTCCTGCACTCCCTGAGCAGGAACTCAGACCAGGCAGAGGGTCCTGGGAGTAAGAAGAGACCCCAGGTCAGGGCGGAGGGTCTCTGAGGTTCTCTGAGGGCCTGCTGACCTCCTGAGCCCTCGTCATGGAAAAACCCAATGCCAGGCCCAGGCAGGCTTCAAGTCCACAGAAGTGGGAACCCGGAAGGGCGGCAACAGCCGCTGACTCACCACATCCTGTGCGTCTCTGTCCTTCATACCCATGGGCGCGTCCACCTGCAGAACCGGATCACTCAGACCCCACAGCATGGTGTCCGTCCTCCCTGCTCTTCTCTGCCTCGGTCAGTGGTAGGGACAGGGATGGGGCGGCAGGAGGAAACGGGACCCCGATGGGGAGAATCTCTGACAGGGACTGTCTTCCAGGGCTGAGCCTGGGCCAGAAAACCAGCACACCAGCAGGTGAGTCTTTCCCTGAGTCCCTGTCCCACCTCCTCCCCCACCCTGGGGCTTGGGAGGAAGCAAAAAGCGCTGAGAAAGGTGAGGAGGAGGAGGAGGAGGGACCTGGGCTGAGCTGGGGATGAGGGTGGGGGAGGCTGTTCTGATGCAGCCTCTGATTCCTCCCAGGGACCCTCCCCAAACCCACCATCTGGGCTGAGCCAGGCTCTGTGATGCCCTGGGAGAGCAACGTGACCATCTGGTGTCAGGGAACCCCCGAGGCTGAAGAGTACCATCTGTATG
>PVIW01017014.1:0-15119 GCA_004026585.1 Noctilio leporinus | reverse complement strand
GTCCATGTCCATGGTTCCTTTATACTAGGTTCTTGTCTAAGCTGCTCCCCTTCTTTCCCTCTGCCTCCCCCCTCCCCCCAACCCCTTTCCCCCTGACCACTGAAGGCCTATTCCTTGTATTCATATACTTGGTTCTGTTTTGCTTGTTGTTAGTTTTGCTCATTATTGTCCTGTAATGGGTGAGATCATATGATACCTGATGTCCATACTACCCAAAGCAATCTACATATTCAGTGCAATCCCAATTAAAATACCAATGACAGACTTCACAGAAATAGAAAAAATACTTCAAAAATTTATATGGAGCCAAAAACACCCACGAATAGCCACCACGATCTTGAGAAAGAAGAACAAGGTAGGAGAAATCACAATCCCGGACTTCAAACAATACTACAAGGCTACTGTCATCAAAACATCATGGTACTGGCATAAGAATAGACATATAGATCAATGGAACAGAATAGAGAGCCCAGAAATTAACCTAGGACTCTATGGTCAACTCATATTTGACAAAGGGGGAAGGAACATCCAATGGAGTAAAAACAGTCTCTTCAACAAATGGTGTTGGGAGAACTGGTCAGCAACGTGCAAAAAGATAAAACTAGGCCACTAACTTACACCATACACCAAAAGAAAAGCACTCTTTTATATACAAACTCTCAGCAAGATGGGAAAAGAGGGAGAATACCTCAACATAGTAAAGGCCATATACTAGAAACCCGAAGCTAACATCATACACAACAGGCAAAAACTAAAAGCCTTTCCCTTAAGATCAGGAACAAGGCAAGGGTGTCCACTTTCTCCACTTCTATTTAACATAGTTTTGGATGTTCTAGCCACAGTGATCATATAAAGAAAATGAATCAAACACATCCAAGTTGGAAGGAGGAAGTATAACTCATTATTTGCAGATGACATGATAGTGTACGTAGAAAACCCTAGAAGCTCCACCAGAAACCTACTCAAACTAATTAGTGAATTTGGCAAAATAGCTGGATACAAAGTCAATACCCAGAAATCATAGGCATTTTTATATGAAACATCAAAGAACCAACAATGAAACATCAGAGAAAGAAACAAGAAAACAAATCCCATTTACTATAGCAACAAAAAATTAAGTACCTAGGAATAAACTTAACCAAGGATATAGAAGATCTGTACTTGGAAAACTGATGAACACTGAAGAAAGAAATTAAGGAAGATAAAAATCAGTGGAAGCATATACCATGTTCATGGATGGGAAGAATCAACATCATAAAAATGTTCATACTACCCCAAGCCATCTACAGATTCAATTCAATCCCTATGAAAATACCAATAACGTATTTCACAGACCTATAACAAATTTTTAAAAATTCATATGGAATCAAAAATGACCCAGAATTGCTACAGCAATCCTGAGAAAGAAGAACAGAGTAAGAGGAATCACAATACCAGATATCAAGCTATTTTACAAAGCCGTAGTAATCAAAACAGTCTGGTACTGACACAAGAACAGACAAACAGATCAATGGAACAGAATAGAGAGCCCAGAAATAAACCTAGGAGTTTATGGGCAACTAATAGTCAACAAAAGAGAAAGGAACATAAAGTGGAGTGCAAATAGGCTCTTCAAGTGGTGTTGGAAGAACTGGACAGGCACATGCAAAAAATTGAAACTAGACCACCAATTTACACCATACACCAGAATAAACTCAAGATGGATAAAAGGCTCAAACATAAGCCATGCCACCATAAAAGTCCTAGAAAAAAACATAGGCCAAAAAATTGGCAGATATCCCATACAGCAGTATTTTCACTGATATATCTCTCCCAGGGCAAGGGAAATATAGGAATAAATAAACAAATGGGACTACATCATACTGAAAGGTTTTTGCTCAGCCATAAGAAAACATCAACAAAATAAAAAAGGGAACGAACAATATGGGAAAAAATATTTGCCAATGACACCTCAGACAAAGATTTGATCTCCAGAATACATAAAGAACTAATACAACTCAATACCAGGGAGACAAACAACCCAATTAAAAAATGTGCAAAAGGCTTGAACAGACACTTCTCCAAGGAAGACATACAAAGGGCCCATAGGCATATGAAAGAATGCTCAACATCCCTAGTTATCAGAAAGATGCAACTTAAAACCACAATGAGATACCACCTTACACCTGTCAGAATGGCCACCATCAACAAATCAACAAACAACAAGTGTTGGCAAGGATGTAGAGGAAAGCGAACCCTGGTGCACTGCTGCTGAGAATGCAGGCTGGTATAGCCACTATGAAAAACAGGTGGGATTGACTTTGTGGGAATGGGTGGGTGGGGAGGGGGACAGAGGGGAGCAAAAAGGGGATGGATGTAATACAACAACAATAAAGTTAAAAAAAAAAAAAAGAAGCTTATGAGGATGATGAACATCATCCTAGGGGTAGTGTTCAGTGGCAGACCTCTTAATGGGACCAGTGAATAACACTCACTACTGGCATTTTATATACAGTAGTGAATGAGTAAAGGATTATAATCATAATATGCTCACTGCTTGCTATTGTTTTTATTTTAATATTCAACTATAGTAGTGTTTTAAAAGTTAAATAAAGAATAAACTCAAAAAAAAAAAAGAAAGAAAAGAAAAACAGTATGGAATTTCCTCAAAAAGCTAAAAATAGAACTGCCTTATGACCCAGTGTTTCCACTACTAGATTTATACCCAAAGAATCCTGAAACACCAATGCAAGAGAACCTACACATCCTTGTGTTCATATTTATATTAGCCAAGTGCTGGAAACAACCTAAGTTCCCTTCAGTGGATGAAGGGATCAAAAAACTGTGGTACATTTACACAATAGAGCCCTATGCAGGAACTTCTACCATTTTTGATAGTATGGATGGAACTGGAGAGTATCATGCTTAGTGAAAAGCCAGGCACCAAAAGTTAAATGCTATAGGTTCTCATTTAATAGAGAAGACTAACAAACAAAACAAACAGATGAGCAGAAAGGAACAAGAGACACAGGGGAAAAAAGGAGTAGAATGATGGTGACTAGGGGAAAGAGGGAGAAGGGGGAAATTGGGGCAAGGATTCATTTGAGGAGCTAATGGGAATGACACCTGACATGGACATGGACAAGGACTGGGGAATTGACTGTGGGAGAGGGTACAGGGAGGGTGGGGCAGGGGAGAGCAATGGGGGAAAAATGAAACAATTGTAATACAACAATAATAAGTAAAATTAATTTTTAAAAGGAAGGAAATAATTCTGCTGTAATCAACTTGGGAGAGAGAACTGTAAAAACAGGCTCTGCTCTGATGGGCAGAGATTGGGAGAGGGGCTGCACAATTTTGTACATTGACTAAGGCTAGTTCTCATAGTGTTCTTTGCACTATGAGCACACTGACTATTCTAGTCAAGTGCTGCCCTGATACTCTACACACTCCACCTAATCACTTCAAGTCTTGGAACTTGAACTGCAATTTATACGTAACCATGATCTTGGCTTCCACTGTGCACTGCAACCATCACAGCTTGTGGGGACCAGGGCTGGGGAGGTGGAGAAGAGCAGGAACTAGGAACATTTCTATTACTTTTCATCAGTGCTTCCTGTAAGTTAATTTTTGCTCTTATGGGTATTTAATTTATTTAAGTGTGTGGAGAGGCAACCAGAGAGTTGACATCAGATCTATAACAATGTTAATAGCTTATGCTTTTTCTATGATTCCTTTTTTTGGTCTTGGGCAACTTCCTTTATTACAGTTCAGCTAGGCATCTGTGAATCCAGGAAGATATGTCAGGTTCTGAAATCCAAAGGAAGGTTTTGTGTCCATACTTGGCTTTGAAAATCAGGCCAGTGTTTGGATTAGTAGTTTCAAGTTTATTTCTCTTTTCAGCATGGGAACACAATTTTGTTTGGAAGGCTAGATCACTCAGTTTTAAAAAGGGGATATTTTGATTTGATAGAGAAAAAGAAAAGAGTAATTCTCCTTTTTCCAATTTCAAGGAGTTATGGGAGGATGGATGAAAGTAATAAAGGAGTGTGCAAAGTAGGTCTCAATGTCTGTTCTTTAGACATCAACCCAGAATGATAGTTTGCCACTAAATAAGAATATCACCAAGTACAGAGGGGACAGGACTTCTGCATTTCCTATTTGCAACTCTGGGAGAAAGTTACATGTGTACTTTGCACACTGACTATGCCACATCACTGAACACATCCCTGGGAGAACTCTGCAGGAAGCACCTGGCTAGCAACATGACCTTTTAGCCATGGTCAGAGGGTAAATTGTGCAAAGAAATAGTAGAATCAAAAGTTAGACCTTAGAACTACCTTTATTTAGCACCAAGAGATAGGATGAGAAATTCTGTGCCTGTGAGTCTCAGCAGAAACATGAATTTAAGCAAAAAACAAACCAAAAGCTTACCAGGGCCAACTTCTTTACTGGAGATCAGAGGAGTTAGCCCAGAAGTTCCTGAATTCAGGAACTGCAAACTGTTCTCCTCTGCCTCTTGTCTACAGCATGTGAGTAGAACAACTGCCTCCTCTTCAGGAGAGAAACAGCTGAATATGTCCATGTCCTGAAGGGCTTTATTTTTTTAGATTTTATTTATTATTTTTTAGAGAGAGGGGATGGAGGGGAAGAGACAGAGAAGGAGGGAGACATCAATGTATGGTTGCCTTTCACCTGCCTCCAGCTGTGGACCTGGCTGGAGACCTGGCTTGCAACCTGGTTATGTGCCCTAGCTGGGAATCAAACCAGCCACCTTTGGGTTCACAGGCCAGTGCCTTGCCCACTGTGTCACCAGCCAGGGCCAGGGTTCTTTTTTGATATTATACTAAAGTTTAGGTTAGATTGGATATTTACTTACACAAACTATGTGCGACACAGTAGGGGGAATAAATTAATTACAGACAAAATAACAAACTATATATTTAAAAGTTCTTATATAATAAAGTTTTATTTCTTTAGGTTACACTATGAATAAAGACAAATGCCATATGATCTCACCCAAAACAGGAAACTAATGAACAAAACAAACAGACAAGCAGAATGGAACCAGAGACATGGAAACAAGGAGTAGAATGATGGTGACCAGAGGGGTGGGCGGGAGGAAAAGGAAGGGTTTAGTCAGAGAGCTAGTATGAATGACCCATGGGCCTGGACAACAGGGTAGGGTGATTGACGGAAAATGGATGGGCTGGGTGGGGCAGGGGTGAGCAATAGGGGAAAAATGAAACAATTGTAATTCAACAATAATCAATTAATAAAAAATGATTCTTAGGTGGCTAAAAATATTGGCTTTTGCTCTTCAGATGTTAATAATTGAGGCTAGCCCACAGATGTCATTCTGCAAAAGTAATTTCAATTTCAACTTTAAAAAATAAATTCTGATTAAAGCTGAGATAGTTTGAGAAACTGAACTGTCTTCTCCTTTGTTTCTTCTAGTTTCTCATCACCTCAAGAGCCCCCACTCCCATCTTCACCTTCTAAGGATTTTAGCATTGAAACATGGAAAACCAGGCTTTCTAAGATCACAAAGCTTGGCTTGATGAAATTCCATTAAAAGAGTGTCACCTGTTGTGAACCAACAATGCTCATATTTTTTATACTTGTTAAAACATTGGTATAGCTGTCACATTGACATTTTTGCATCTGGATCTTGAATTCACCTCTTTCTTTTAAAAAATATCTTGTTTTTAAAGACAAGGGGAAAGAAATTATACTACCTACTTCTTTCTGAAGTTGTAAAGACTCTCCTGGTAAAAAATAAAGTAAAAAATAGATTAAAATAGACTATTTTAATCTAAAAATAGACTCTTCCTGATTTTTAAATTTGTTTGTAATAAATATAATTAAAGGATACAGGAAAGTTTGTCACATATATAATCTGCACCCTAGATTTTGATTCCTTCTTATGTGTCTAACTCTGCATTCTTGGTTTTTGGTTCTTGGGTTTTCTTGTCTCTCTAATGTCATGTTTTCTTTTCTTTTTTTTAATTTTAGTTTTTATTTATAGTTCACATAAAATATTTCTTGTTCTGAGGTATGTATGTGTTTCATGGACTCTGTGAAGGCACTAAAGTTGCTTGTGTATGCTATATGAATAGGCATTTTTTTCTACTGAAGATTCATATTTTTCATGACATTTTCAAAAAGGAATGAGACTGAGTAAATTTGAGAATCCTTGTTCTGTTTTTATATGTCAGCCTTATTTTTGTCTCATTAGCTCTTCATTTTCTCCTTTCTCTCTTTTTTTTATTAAAAAACTTTTTAAAAAGATTTTATTCATTATTTTCAGAGAGAAGGGCATGGAGGGAAGAAGAAAAGGAGAGAAACATCAACATATGGTTGCCTTTCACCTACTTCCAACTACAGACCTGGCTGGAGACCTGACTTGCAACCTGGCTATGTGCTCTGGCTGGGGAATTGAACCAGTGACCTTTGGGTTCACAGGCTGGCGCCTAGCCACTAACCCACCAGTCAGTGGATAGGAGTCAGGGTCTCCTTTCTCTTTATTTCCCTTTTCCTCCTGCCATAAAATGAGTAGGAAGTATATCTCTATTGACATAGAACTTTGTTTTCTAATTATAATAAGGGAAAAGAATGAGAAATTTTTATAGATTTATTTAAAAGTTGCTATTTGTTCTTTGGTTTATTATTTAGCTATATGTAATTTGTTATTTTAAAGCAAACAAAAAATAAAAATAATGCCCATAATAACTGCAACAAAGCACCCGTTGGAATTCTTTTGATGTTGAAAAGAATTATAAAAAATATATTGAAGAAATTTTTTTCAAATAAAAATATTTTTCTGAATATTAAATTAATAAATTATTTTAAAAACATTTATATCTTGCTCAAAACAAACTATGTATATATCCTAAAATCTTACCCCCGAGAATTAATCACAATCAACCTTTTATTAAAACATTCTTTAGAGCGGGGAGGCAGAGGCAAGGAAGGGGAGCAGCTTAGACAAGAACCTAGTATAAAGGAACCATGGACATGGACAACAGGTGGGATTGACTTTGAGGGGAATGGGTAGGTGGGGAGGGGGACAGAGGGGAGCAAAGAGGGGATGGATGTAATACAACAACAATAAAATTAAAAAAAAACATTCTTTAAGGAATCTCTAGTATTATTTAAATTAAAATAAATTAAAATTAAATTAAGTTAAAATAAATAAATCATCCTATAATTAGTTTTTGTAATCTTGTTTTCCCACTGCATAACATATTTTGATTTTTTTTCTGAGCAGTCATCTGATTTATAAAAAGATGTAACAAATATTAAAATGATACAAAATATCATTTTCAAAACATCAAGAAGTGGGTGTATTTATGGATACTCAGCTCATCACAGAGCAAATGAGTGGGTGGAGCAGTAATAACTCAGTGTGTAAAATGTCTAATAAACTGGCAACCGAGAAAGTTAACGGAAGGAAAGTAGAGGAACTTTGTCTTTTAAGTTTAGAACCAAGGGGCTCCATAATCATCTGTTTAGAACCCAGGTGCTCCATAATCATATGGCATCCGCTCATTATTGTACCTATGGTTAGAAATGTACATGATGGGAACTCCAGGTATCTTTCTGATTCTTCATTTAAAGTCCTGGTCAACTGTGGCCACAACGTAACACTTGTGCTGAGTCACTGTCTGTACTAAACAGTCATCTGCATAGGATCCTTTGTATATGCACAGTAATCATTCAAATCTTGGATCCTTGGCAATCCTTAAAGCTACTCAATACTTCTGCCCCAATTTCTCAATTTCAGCCATTACACAGTCAGTTATACAAGGGATACACTTGGCATAGAGACAGTCCATCATGGACTGCACTAAGTCCAGTTTAGCCTTAATGGAAAAGTTGATAAAGTTGGTATCAACCAGGATGTGGTAAGGTAGGCCCAGTTGTGTGTTATATTGGAAGAATAAGCAGGAAGCGTATTGGGGAACTTCTCTTTCCTTGAGGGCCACTAGGGTCTTTCTTTTCTTTCTTTTTAGGTTTTAATCTATCCTTTTCTTTAAGTCTCTGATCTCTCAGACTACACATTCGCTTCATGGTCACATATTTCCTTGTTTTCTTTAGCTTCCCCATGTTCACGCCACAGTCTCGTTTCTCTGATCATTTTTTTCACAAGAGGATCTAAACCATCATTTTCAGTATTTATGTAGAGTTGAATTTATATCATATCCACAATTAATTTTACCCATATACTATTAAAATATACTTTAGTTTTAACTATTATAAATAATATTTTCATATGTGGCTTTTTCATATCTATATTTTTATTTTATTTTTTTAAATTCATCAGGATATATTTTAGACATATAAAAATAGATAAAGGAGAATGTAGTGTACATTCATATACCCACCAACGAAGCTCATGACTTAAGAGTTGGGACTCCTGTGACATCTTTATATTGGTTACTTCATATAAATTCTTAGAGACAGAATTTCTGGATCAAAAGCATAGTAAAGTCATAATCTGAATACATCTTATTTATTTGTATTTATTTATGCAGTAATTATTTAGTACCTATTGAGTGCTGGGGATTATGCTTAGGCCAAAGATAGAGAAATGACACAGTTCCTGTACTCAGTAGTCTGAGTCAAATAATATGACAGTGAAATACAGCATGAATAGTGATGAAATAGACATAAGAATAGGACACAATAGGAGCATAGAGAAGTTCAACCTAACTGGATGCTCTCGAAGGAAAAGTGATGAGATTATGAATTAGTTAAGAAATAAAGGCTAGCATGGAAGACTTCTCAAGTGGAGAGCATTTGCAAAGAGCAGGAATATACAAGCAGTTCCCAACGGGAAATTGTTCTTAGTCTGGTGTGACTGGAGTGTGGAGTTCTGAGAACAATGAGGAAAAGAGGCATAAAAGAAGGTGGAATGGAGTATTTGAAACAGAATAAATAGTAGTTCGTAAAGCTCCTGTCATGAATTGAAAATTGTTTGTTTTTTAAAATGAAGTTGCAATTAACATACTTGACAGAGAAATGTTATAGAGGGAGAGACTGAGGATCTTGGAAAACTCATCTGATGGATTTTAGTATATTTACTGCTCTGTGTTATTACTCTTTACATTTTAAATATTTTCTTTTGAAAGTCAGTGTGATAAATATTCACAACTCCTATTTAAGATGTTGTTTGCAAGGAGAGAAATTAGTTCTCCCCTTCCATTTCTATCCCCTCTGACTATGTGCATGAGGACGCAGTACCAGGGGCTGAATCTTCCCAGGTGGACATGCTCAATGATTATGTTGATCATTGCTAGAGGATGTGAAGGTTGGGACTGTTGAAAATATTAGGTTTCATTTCATTAAAAATGTAACATTGGTCATCCCAAAGAATTCACTTGCCATGCAATAGCAAGTTAGTCATGTTATAGGTGACCCACTTGCAAGTTTTATCTAAAGTTGTCATTTTTCCTATGGCAAGTTCTGCATAAAATTTATTGCATTCCAGGTTAATGCTATTGACCACCAGGAAAAACAGTAAAAATAGTGTGTGCTACATAATCTTCCCATATAGTAGACTCACATTGTCTTCATTTGACCGTGGATTTCCTGGACATTATGTGCTGTGGTATATTGGAACAGCACGCAATGCCCCAAACCTTTCAAGTCTTAGCATTTGCTGGAAGCTTAATGGATTACATCACTCTTAGCAACTGTGTTTTGGGCTTACAGCTGTAATGTGGATAATGGAACAAGTTTTCTTCCTTTGTGGTAGTAAATGGTCTTAAATGAACTTTGTTAAAAAAAAACTTTTCCTTATAGAACCATTCACACTGTTTTTGACCTCATACAAAGCCCATTGCTGCAAAAATGATCATTGTTGATTAGAGAAATAAAATGACGTAACTATTATATATTATTGGCATATCCTGAACCATGAAAATTGAAGAAAGGGGATTAAAAAAAAAAGATTTTCTATCCTTGCTGTTTAGTATTATCAATATCTCTATTTTTATGCTGGATACTGGCTTTTGGTGGATTTACATTACCCAAATAATTGGCTTTCTAATTTCCTTTGGGAATTATTAAACTGCCTAATAGACTAAATGATTCAGCATCATTTTTATCTGTTTTGACTTTCAGGTATATATAATCCTAAGGAGGGATTTCTATTGTCTTAACCACCCTGAAAATTAATAAAACTATTCTGTTTGAATTTTATATAAATAAATATAATACTGTAAGAAGCATAAAGCTTTAGTTTTATGTTTATAAAGTAAATTTATTTGTTAAATGCATATATGTGCATGTTTGTGTATATTTGTATTTAATAAAGGTTATGGTAATGATATACCTGAAATAATGCAGGAAAAAATAAGGAGGAAATATTTGAATACAAGGCAAATTTTAGTTTGTGAAACCCTTAATTAAAACTAGGCAAACCATGAACACATTGAAAATGATAAAATTAGGACAAAAGTCACTAAAAGGATCATTTTAAAGCACTAAGAGTATTGCTTGTATATTGTTTAGATGCATTTACCTATTTTATGAAGAAATACTTAGATTTATATACATTCAGACCTTCTCTTTCAAGGTCTATTAAAATTAACATCAATGGGAAGTGCACTTTAGTTATTGCCTACCTCTCGTTTCTCAAAATGCCATGCTGGATGTTCTGAGTAATATTTAATACTTCATTTCTTAACTATATATTGAATACTTTCTGTTGTGAGTCACTGGTAGCTTTTAGTCAGACAAAATAAAGTTTTGTGAGGGAGATCTGTGGGAACTGGGGTGATTGATAAGGAGTGAAATAAAACTGAAGCCAGGCACTGATTTGGAGGTAATTCGATAGGCAAAGAATGGTGTACAAAAGACCTAGACCAATTACAATAGTGGCAATGGGAATCAAATTAAAGGAATGGGTTGACAAACATTATTTTTAAAAAGCTGACTGAACATGTATAGATGAGATAGGTAAAAGAAAGAAGGAAGTGAAAGATTCAAGAACTGTAATTTGTGTCTAGCAATACTGGAACTGCTGAAAACAAGGAATCCAGAGAGCCAGATGGTAGTAGAGAAAGGCCAAGGCTTAGACTTGAAAAACTAGTAGGATGATGACAGAGATTTCCAACTGAAGGTGTTGACTGGCATCTGGGGCTTTGCTGAGGAACAGGCAGATTAACTTAATAGCCACAGGATCATCTAGTTGGATGAGGAAAGATACAGAGAAGGAAAATTGAAGTTCTCCCAAGTTCCTGTTGTTGACATTGATATAAATAAGTGAATTTTGAGTAAAGCACCCTATAATCAAAAACAACTATATTGTAACTATTATTACATTGTGGAAAATACCTGGGAGCTTAGTGAAGTAAACAAGGTTTAGTACTTTCTACACACACAAGTGTCCATATCCAAATAATCATGTGGGCTGGGCATCAATGAAGAACTTTTTATCTGTTTTCTGTGTTTTATTTGATACAATTACAGGTATGAGGTGAAGTTTATCCTATCTAGAAGGCAAACTTTGTGCCCATCCTAGAGGGTTTTTTTTTTTCTTTTTAAATTTTATTGTTGTTGTATTACATCCACCCCCTTTTTGCTCCATTCTGTCCCCCTCCCCACCCACCCATTCATTCTACAGTTTTGATTGAGTACTTCCCCTTTCTGAGCTCCTCAAGCTTACCTACTAAAAATGAATCCACAGAAGGAAAAATTCAACTCTACAATGCTTCTTTTATCCTTCCTGAGAATGGGGGAGCAAACAGAATTTTCTAAGCAGAGACTAAGGTCTCAGAGAGAGTGAGAGGACTTGGACAGGAGTGAGAGTTTTTATATTAATTTCTCCAGAGGTGGGTAGGGGAACTTAGCCAAGAATAGAGAGGTGAGACCTCACACTTTGATTAATTTTTAAAATGAACCTGAAAGTTGCCAGGTATGAAAGTACCTGGAGGCAGAAGACAACCTGCCTCATCATGTCTCTTGACTGACCTCTCAGCTCAATATCATCTTAACTGTTCACTTTGGTCACCATATCATCCAGACTCAGCACCTGGAGCCTCATCCTCATTCTGGTAATGATCTTATTGAGTGCATCATGTTCCTGGGTTCCCAGCCAAATCAAACACTACACTGCCCTAATTTCTTCTTTAATATCATGTAGTGGTAATGATAACATTTGGGTAAACAATTGATCAGGAAATGGAAAAGGGGGCAAAATGAGGAAGAGGCATAGTTCATTGGGAGGAGAGGATGGGATTTGGAAATAAAAATCTGTCAAGAACAATATCTAGGGGTCCTTTCAAAAAGCACCAAAAAGTCTGTCACTGTGTAAGAAGGTCTTTAAATTCTAAACTGGCACTTAAGGAAAATACATTTATCTTAGTAGGTGAATAGTGTATGGAACAGATGATTGGATAAGGAATTTAGGAACCACAACCAAGAGACAAAGACAGACATAAGAAATAGGGACATGTAAACTAAAATGATGCTTAGGAACAGGAGAGTAACACAGTTATCAGAACCAAGATGCTAAGTTAGGTTATGGAAAGACACAGACAGTGCTGAATTTCAGAGAATGAAGCTAGAACTAGTTAGTTACTATTTCTCAACAGAGGTTTTCAGTCTTTGATATGAGAACATGGAAGGATGTGGAAGCTGAGAAGCAATCTGGATCTTTAAAACTCCCAATACGTTGTTGCTTTTTAAACTTCAATTTCCAGTTGTTATTGCTAGTATATAAAAAAATATTGAACTTTGTATATTGATCCTATAATTTGTGGTTTTATAAACTCACTGATTGTTCTAGGAAAACTCACCTCCCTTCTGTTTATATTCTATAAGGATTTTCTAAGTTGACAATCATGCAATTTATGCATAGTGGTAGTTTTATTTTTTCTTTTCTAATTTGTATGTGTATCTCTTTTATTGCTTACAGGGAAGGATTGATGTTGAATAAAGGCAAGTGGACATTCTTGGTTTTCCTCAATTTTGGGGAAAACAGCCAGTCTTTTACCATTAAATGAAATGTTTGTGGTAATTTTTTTAATTGCTACTTATCAGGTTATTTGAAATTCCTATTCATTTCTAGTTTGCTAAAGGGGTTTTGTTTGTTTTACTGTGAATGGATTTGAAAATTCATAAAATGCTTTTTATACATCTTTTGAAAAGATCTTTATATATATTTTAAGTTTGTCTATTTGATTAACTATATTAGTTGATTTTTGATCATTGAATTAAAAAAATCAGCCTTGAATTTCTAGGGTATATCCATCCATCCATTTTGTTGTAACAGTTAGGTTTTTATACGTTGTTGTTATATTTAATTTGTTATGTTTTGTTGATACTTTTTCGTTGTTCATGACGGATATGAGTCTGTAGTTTTTTAATATCTTTGTCTGGTTTTTAAAAATATTTTATTTATTACTTTTAAAGAGAGGGGAAGGATGGGAGGGGGAGAGAGACAGAGAGAGACAGAGAGAGAGAGAGAGAGAGAGATCATCAATGTATGGCTGCCTTTCACCTGTCTCCAGCTGCAGACCTTGTCTTGCAACCTGGTTATGTGCCCTGGCTGGGAATCAAACCAGCAACCTTTGGGTTCTCAGGCTGGTGCCTATTCACTGCCACCAGCCAGGGCTATCTGCTTTTTTTTTTTTTTTTTAAATATGGAACGCTTCACGAATTTGCATGTCATCCTTGCGCAGGGGCCATGGTAATCTTCTCTGTATCGTCCCAACCTTAGTATATGTGCTGCCAAAGCGAGCACGTTATCTGCTTTTGATATTGATATAATACTGGCCAAAGAAAAGTATGGAAGTATTTTATTCACTTATTTTTTGAGGAAGATATTATCTATAATTGATACTATTTCCTTCCTAAATGTTTGCAGGAATTCAGCATTGAAACAATCTGGGTATGTATTTAACTTGTTAAAGTGTTAGAATAATGGTTGCAAAATGTGATTGAATATATATTATGTATCTATAGTATTGGGTCATCTTCCCTTATACTTTCTCAAGTTCTATAACATATTTATTATCTATGTAGCAAGTTTTTGCTTAGGTTAGCATGAGGTATTATTGATGGCAGAAAAGATCAATAAGTAGGTTTGATGTAACTTAGACACTGCTTTGTTAGTATTTTCGATATTTCACTGAGAACTCTGAAAGTGTCTGGCAGAAAAGATTTGAAATTAAAGGGGAGGTAAACTTGGGATCTCAGGTTACATCAGATTCCCTTGAGATAAAGATTTCTTATCTAAAAATAAATATGATGCATTATAAAATGTATTACATCAGAGAAAGTCTTCTAAATTTATGCCTAATTTATACATTACCAATTGGTTTGATTTTCATGGAATATAAACATTCACTTTCATCAAGGAAAATCAAAGGTTTAAGTGAGTGAAACACTAGTTGCTTATTAAAATAAGTATTTCCTTTGTTTTCTGGGTATGTGTGGCTCTTGGAGGGATTTGTGGCTGAATTCTGGCCAGCTTATATGAGAGGCAGCATCACATGACACTCCTACTTTTGGTTCTTTAGGCCTGTGTGCAGCCCTCCTTTTTTCATTCCCCATCATTGTGATGGAAATGGAGATTATCAGTGATCTTGAATTTGGATCCCTGCATTATTCCATGGATGAGACCTGCCCTGCAAACACATTCACCTGTCCAATAATGTTATGTGAAGGACAAAATAATCTACATTGTTTGGATCATTTGGAAATGATCCAAACAGCTACTGTTACCCTATTTGGTACAATTTGAGAGTTCTCTTCATGGATACCATAACTTTCTTATTAGGAATAATAAATATTTAGATTTGAGCAAATCCCAAGGTGAACAGAAGTATTCTATCTCAGAAGGGACACAATTTGTGATCCCCAAAATCTATGAATTAAAGGCAAAAACAAAACAAACAATTTTTAAAAATTTTATTGTTGTTGTATTACATCCATCCCCTTTTTGCTCCCCTCTGTCTCCCTCCCCACCCACCTATTCCCCCCAAAGTCAATCCCATCTGTTGTCCATGTCCATGGTTCCTTTATACTAGGTTCTTGTCTAAGCTGCTCCCCTTCTATGCCTCTGCCTCCCCCCTCCCCCCAACTCCCTTCCCCCTGACCACTGAAGGCCTATTCACTGTATTCATATA
>PVIW01017013.1:0-15115 GCA_004026585.1 Noctilio leporinus | reverse complement strand
GAAGGAAGAAAAGAATAAAGAAAGGGTTTAGAAAGGCTGGGGAAGGGAGGAATACTTAGCTTGAGGACTGGGAATGCATTATAGCCACAGAGTGAGTAGACTTTAATTTGAGAGTAGGGGGAGGGCCTTGGGTATTTAGGTGGATTGAGGTATGGGGGGGATTAAGAATATGTGAGAAGTAACTTTTGCAAAGGATATGTTGGGGATTAATAGTTCATATTGCTCTCAGTATAACTCAGGTGCTTGAGATTGGCAGCAATCCCTTTCCTGAGGCTGCGTCTTTTTCTTGGTCAGGACTTTACAGTCTAAAGTCTATATTCTAGCCAGTCTTGGCGCATGGCAGGGCCTCTGATTATCATAGTAGGGCCGATTCTGAGTGCCCCCAGGTAAGCTGGGCCTTCTTGCAGCCTGGCTGGGTTTTAGGGCTGCTGGTGTTCTGGAGCCTGCAGGGTGCCCCCTCCCACTCCTGGTGGAGGTTCCTGCCCGTGATGAGCACCCAGCTCCCCTTCAGGGCAGCCCACAGCTTTGCTGGTCCCTGTGATGACTGGCCCCACCCCCGCAGTTCTGGGAGGAGGCCGCCCCTGTCCGTCAACACTGTCCGAGAGTCCACCTACACTGTCCCACCCTTCCAGGGCCGGCACCACTCCTCCAAGCCAACCAGCTCTCCACGGAGTCCTTTACCCGGCCTCTGTGATGAGCCCCTCCCAGGCGTGGGTGGTGCGGCCTTTGTCTCCAGCAATGGTGGGTCAGTTGCTCCAGCTACTAGTTCCCGGCGTGCCTTTTGGAGTTTCCTCGGAGCCTGGGGGCCTGGGGGGTTGTACAGGGCTGGGCCTCTCCCCTCGCAGGGGCTTCTAGCTGCTGTTTCCCCGGTGGCCCAGCAGCACTGTTTTCGGTCCTCCTGCCGCCCTGCTTGTGCACTTCCTGCTCCCCCACTCCGGCTTACGGCAGGACTCTTCTCCTCAGCCTCTATCCCCTCGTGGAGCCTCCTTTCCCTGTTGCCGGAGTGAGTCTCTCACACAGTCCCTCCCCTGCAAGAGTTTAAGTCCACATTCCCTACGGGCGTTTGCCCTCATTGCCCGCACTTCACTGTTGAGACTTCCAATTGCCAGGGAGCCCGGAGCTGGCCTCAGTCAAACGCGCCCCTCTGGGCAGAGCCGCCACTGCCCAGAGCCCACCCCGGCCCGCCGGCCGGTTGGTTGGGAATGACTCACCTCCCTGTTCACTGTTAATGATCCCTGATTTTTCCAGGTGGGGCTAGGATCTGTGTGCTTTTAGCAGGAAAAAAAATAAAGGAAAATACAAAGAAAGGGTTTAGGTGGCTGGGGAAGAGAAGAATACTTAGATTGAGGACTGGAAATGCATTGTAGCAGGAGAGTGAGTAGACTTTAAATCAAGAGTAGGAGGAGGGTCTTCGGTATTTAGGTGGATTGAGATAGGGGAGGATTAAAAATATACTATGGGATATACTATGGTATAAACAGTATTTACTTAAAATGCACTAATTGTGAGTGTTGGAAGTAACTTTTGAAAAGGATATGTTAGGGATTAGTAGTTCATGTAGCTCATCATGTAACTGAGGTGTTTGAGATTAGCAGTTATCCATTTCCTTAGTCTGCCTCTTTTTCTTGGTCAGGTCTCTGCAGTCTACAGTCTAGCTTTGTGGTTTTGGAGTGGCAGGGCCTTTGGCTGTGACAGTGAGGGCTAATTCTGAGTATCAGCCATCAGGTAGACTGAACCTCCAGTAGCCTAGCTGGGTTTCTGGGCCGCTGGTGTTTTGGGGCCCTCCCTTCTTTCAGTGGTTCTGTGTGAAGACCTGCAGGGTGCTTCTGTGGTGTCTATGGCTGCTCCTCCCCCTCCAGCTCCTGGAGGAGGTTCCTGCCAGCGATGGGCACCTGGCTCCAAGGCAGGGTGGCCTGCAACCTCGCTGGCTCCTGTGATGGTTGACCCTACTCCTGCAGCTCTGGGAGGAGGTAGCCCCTGTCTATTAATAGCACCTGGCTCCCCCTGGGCTAAGACTAACCCTCCAAGCAGTCCTACCCTTTGAGGAGTTTTTCACCACTGCCTCTGTGAAGCGTACCTGGAACCCTAGAGGGTCTGCAAGGCAGCCTGCCGGCTAATGCTACTCCTCCCCCTCATGCTATTCCTCTCCCTCCAGCTACAGGAGGAGGCCTTTGTTGCCTGCAATGGGCATGCCAGTTGCCCCAGCTGCAAGTTCCTGGTGTGCATTTTCGAGTTTTTATGGGAGCCTGTGCCAGTGTGGGTGTGTGGGGCTGGGCCCTCCCTCTTGCCAGGTCTCTGAGCCGTCCTCTCTCTGGTGGTGCAGCGGCAAGACTTCAAGTCTTTGTGTGATCCTGCTGGTGGTGAGGGTGCATGGCGTTGGGCCTCCCCTCTTCCAGGGGCTCCAAGCCAACCTTTCCTCTGTGGTGCAGGGTCACCATTTTCAGCCCTCTCACTGCTTGGCTGGTGTACTTCTCCGCTCCCTTGCTCCTGCTCCCTGCAGGTTTCTTCTCCTCCACCTCTGGCCCAGTGAGAAGCTTCCTCTCTCAGTCTCCAGAGTGAGACTCTCACACAATCCCTCCCCTTGCAGGAGTTCAATTCCTCATTCCCACTGGCATTTGCACTCACTGTACATACTTCACTGCTCAGATTTCTAGTCACCAGGGAGCCTGAAACTATCTTCAGTTAGAGACGCTCCTCTGGGCAGAGCCACCACAGCCCAGAGCTGACCTCGGCCTGCCAGCCAGTTTAGAACTGTCTCATCTGCTCTCCTGTAGGTCTCTGCAGCCTCTGGGCTGTGCTCCCCTGAGTCCAGATGCTTACCGCTCCAATTCACAAGGACTTACTGACATCTCGTGCTCCCTATCCTATCCTCCAGCTGCTCTGGCATTCGAGAATGACATCACCACTGCTCTCTACTCTGTCACCATCTTTCCTCCCTGTCTGTGTTTGTTCTTAAAACTAAATACCAAATGGAGATCAGACTTGAGAATTCCCCAAGGAGGCAAAATCATTTAAACCACATAAGTAAACTAAATCTTACTTCTTTCATTAACATAAGCAACACTTAGGCTATTTCTTATAAATGCTTCAATAATCATAAAAATAAAAAAAAACTTGTCATCCTGAAATTGGTATGAGATATCACTTTTAACTAATTTTCTGGCATCTAGAGATGCCCCCCACACCATTTTAATTACTAATTATTGCAAAAGTTAACAATTACCTCTTCACTTTATAAGCCATCCTATAACATACATCATGCTCCAACATGAGCTGCACATCAATTTTAAATTTAAAGCTCCCAGTTTACAAACTGCTTCTATCTGCCTAATAAACTCATACTAAATAATATTTGTTGACCTGGTAGTTTTAATTTTGCTGTTTCTGTATTTTTGACACTGTTAACTCAATTTTCCCCTTGTAAGCTGGGTCCATAGTGTGGCCCTGTAGCCCTTGTCACTGTTATATCCTCTGGTGTATCATGGGCTTTAACAGGAGATACTCACTGAAAGTCCTTTTTGAAAAAGCCCAAGAGCATCATCTGCCTGTGCTGTGAGATGTCATTTTCCCCAGGAGATTGAAATCCACTGAGGGAAGGAACTTGTTTTTTTTTGTTTTTGTTTTTTTTTTTCCATTTCTGTATTCTGCCGGATACACAAGCAACTCCTAATGAGATTTAGACCTCAGTTGGAGAAATTGAAAGCTCAAACTGATGGTTTCCTTGGGAGTCTCAGAATGGCCCTAAATTTAGTGCTTTGAAGAAGTTTTTCTCCTAAAAGGAAGAGAGCTGTCTTTTATCCTTTGATAGATTGGTAGCCAGGCTGCAGGGAAGAGAGTTGACTCACCATAAAGGTCAGGGTGGGCCAGGAGGGGAGGAAGTCTTAGCTGGCCATGCTACTAGGGAAACCACTCCAAGGCAGCACTTGTCATGCTCCTAACTGCTTTTCAGTCATGGGGTCATTAGGTTCTGTGGCATGTGGCCCTGACTCTTAACTCTTATAAGCATGGAAAGATAGATTAAAGGTTATACAGGTCCAAAACCTGCCATCAATTTGTCATGATTTGATTTCCTTTTTTAAGCACTGCACTGTGTATTTTTATTTGTATGTGTCTGATGGAGGCCTGGAAATTAGATAATTTGAGGACAGCTGGCTGCTGCTCAACCACATGTTTTTAGCTCCTCTGGGTGTTAATGTCAATGGAAAAAATGCAAAAGCATAACTGATCCCTTGTGAGGGCAGCATTCACCCTGCCACTTTTCTCTCCCTGGAATTAGTAGTTGGTTCATTTCATTAAAATTACCAAGTTGAATGGTTCTTCCTGGTGTGTTTAGCTATTCCCTGGTGGAACTCATGGCAACAGGAACGGATCTTTCTGAACAGATAAACCCAGACAGTACTAAATTCCTGAGCCTTGAATAATGGAATCTGTCTTGGTTTGAGTTTCCCCTTAAAAGTAGAATCTGAGACCAGGGTGTGGTGCAAGTAATTTTGGGGAGGTGATCTCAGGAGGTAGGAGTGAGGAGCAAGAAGGATGAGACAAAGGAGGAAGAATTAAAAAAATGAAAGACTGTTACTGTGAGCAGCAGGGCTCGGGTTTTAAAATCTCTGAGAAACATAGAAAGTTTCCCCCTGAAGGATGAAAAACTGGCAATTAGCCACTGGCTCCTCATTCCCCTATTGCTTCCCAGTCACTGTGGTTGCTCTTGTGTCGGGCTTCCAGTATGGTAGAAGGAAGAAAATGGAAACACTGGTAGGATGTGCTTGAGGTGGGAAGCTGTCAGTGATAAGTGAGTTTGCACTCTCAAGGAACTGTCCACAAAGCAGGCTATAACCAAGGTAGTCTAAGCAGTTGTGATACAGGTCATCTTCTACTTTCAGCGGGGACAACTTCTGAAGATGTCTTAAACCATAAAGAGTAATGGGCCCTTAGGACTCTACTTCTACCACCTTAAGATTATTTTAGCATCTGAGACCAAAAAGTTCTATTAAAAATATCTACCTTCACTCCTTTTTCCCCTAAGTAAATAAAAATATTTAAAATATTTTAAAACAAGATGTTCAGTATACCCAGATCAACATAAATATAAAATACACACACACACACACACACACACACACACACAGACAGACAGAGTCAAACTGCTAAACTCCAAACATAAAAATTTAAAGGCAGCCAGGGGAAAATAAAATATTACATAAAGAAGAATAAAATAAGAGTATTTTTTCTTTTCCATTCTTTCTCTTCTTGAAACTTCAATTACATGTATGTTAGACTGTTTATCCCACAACTTTTATAAGTTTGTCCTATTTTTTAACTTTTTTCTTCCTGAGTTTCAGTATGTATCATTTCTATTAATCTACCTTTAAATTCATTGATTCCTTACTCAGCTGTGTCCAGATGATAAGCCCAGAGAAAGAATCTCTCAAATTGTTTTTTGTATTTCTAGCATTTCTATTTGACTCTTATTTTTGACTCTCTGTTGAAACTCTTTATCTGTAGATCATGTTAACATTAGATTTATTAGATCCATGTTCAATATTTCTATCACATTTTTAACATAGTAATTTTAACATAACATAAAATAACATAATAGTTATTTTAATGTTTATGTCTTGACAGTTCCAACATCTGAGTCATCTTAGTCTGATTCTGTTAGTTGTTTTATCTCTCTACAATGGGTTGTTATTTCTTGTGTATCCCTAAATTTTTTATTGCATGCCAGACATTCATTGCAGAAAACAATAGAGACCAAAGTAAATATAGTTACCCAGAAAAGAGCATGCCTCTACTGTCAGGTCATCAACAAGTGTGGTTGAGACCATCTACTTAGGAATCAAGCTGTTTTTTTTTTTTTCAAGCTGGGTTTTGATTATGTTGTTTCTGCTATCATTTCCTTCAATACCTTGCAGACTTCAGATTCCTCTATCAGTGGGCTACTGTTATCTTGTACTTAGTGTGAGAAATGAAGTGCCTGGGAATTTGTCTCAGTGTTTCTGTTTCATACTCAACTTTCAGCTGAACCTGTGTGGTCAATTTCTCCAACATCTTGACATTTCTCTATAATATTTTGTTGCTTATTACTTGGTGCTCATTATGGGGACTAGGGATATAGAGCATCTCACTTTTTCTGGTTTAACTTCATGCTTAGTCAGGGGCTGTGCACATGAGTTTCAGGGATAGGAGTGCATCAGTATATTCTTCCTCCACTTCTGCCATGGAAAACAACTCTGAGGTGTTATCTGTGTTGGATCTTGGTTGGGAGACAGAACCCTGAGGAAGTGGGTAGAAAGCCTCTTTGTATTGGTGCAAGATTATGGACTCATTTTCTTCCTCTAGCAGCTTAAGGCAGTCATTTTGTCTGAAGGAGGGTCTTGGGAGTGGGTAGGCTGTTGTGCCTGCAGTGCAGTGATAGCTGATTACCACCTACATCACCTTGGGGCACTCATTCCAGTCTCCCCTCTTGCACCAATCCTTCCCATGGGCTCCTGGTGAAGGCCCATGACAAAGAATCTGTGAGATTTGTGAATGTCTTTAAACTCTATTTGTGCCTGGGACTCCAAGTAATTCTAAACTGACATATATAACTTTTTAGAATTTATTAAAACTTTTATTAATTTCCTCTTATTTACCTTTGTGGTGGCCCCCTCTGTAGACTGTTGCGCTCTGACAAAAATGAAACAGTTTGTGTGTCCCATCTCTCTTCAGAGAAGCTTTGATCCTTTGGAAATTAGTTCATTTGGTTGCCTTGTGACCTTAACTCTTTGATGGGATCAAAAAAGTTATATTCTTGTAGACTTCCTGGGATTTCCTCATTGTTAGGGTAGGAAGCAATATTCTCCTATGGATTTTGACATCTTTTGTGGAAGTGGGGCTACAATTATTTAACATCTATTATATGCGGGAAACTGGGCCAGGCCTTGTTTGCTAACTTTGCATCATGACTCATCCCTATTGACCAGTCTCTCTAAGATGGACAACTTTTGGGCTGCCTTTTTGATTTGTGGAAAAACCATCTCCTGGACTTATTTCTCAACTTTAAGCACCATTGTCTTTTGGGAAATGAGGTTCCATTCAGTTCTACACCAAATTTCTGGGATACCACCCACTTGGCCCTGTTCCTGACCCTGGGAGGGGACAGTCGGCACATCTGTTTTGCCATCTAGTGTCAGTATGGTAAAGTAGAAGGAGATCAGGTATATTGTCAGAACTGCTCTCCATGAGAGCATTGACCAGATATTCCTTCACTTGGGACTGGTACACACTCTTCAGATGTGCAAGTTTAAGCAGATCTACTTAACTCTGGGTCTTAGTTTTCTTCTCTGTAAAATCAGAGGTTGGACTAAATTCTCTTAAAATGGATGACCTCCAGACCATGGTGGACTAATGATTCCTGGGGCTTAGGAGTCTATATGCACATATGCATTTTGCCACTCAACTGGTAATAATAGGGTAACTTCTATCTTGTGGGGTTATGAGAAATGTTCTATGATAAAGTCAGTGCTCATATTTGGGAAGGAGAAAACCACTGCTAAACTTCTGTGGTTTTCAATCAGCATTTCTACCTCTATTCCCCACCATTTCATCTAGGATGGCTCAGACTTCACACAGCTTAGTTCTTGGGCCTCCCCTCAAGTGTCTGCTTGAAGAGAAGTTTTGTAAAAAACATTAAATCCACTCAGAAATCAGATCAGGGGTTGGGGAAGGAGTTAAGAGCTCTTGGAGATGATAGAAGTGTTTTGTGTTTTGATTGTGATGGTTGTTACATGGGTGTGTTGTGCATATTTAGTGAAACTTATTAAATTATATATTAGAATGGGTGAAATGTGTTGTATGTAAGTTACACTTCAATAAAGTTGATTTAAAAATTGAAATCCCCTGCTTCAGGTTAGTGTTTCTCAATTTTTTAAATATCCATGCTGCTCTTGATTAGACTGAAACACCTCACACTATTCTTTACTTACTTAGAATTTCAAAATAAATTAATTACAGTGAGAAAGAGTAAACCAAAACAAAGATAATTTTAGAATATTCTCTGATAATTTCCAGATAAGAATAATAATACCAGTACCTGGCTTCCAACTACCCACATTTTATATTTGCATTTCATACTTTTAACTTCCTTGTTTGTGTATTTGTACGAACAAAGTATACTGATGTATTGGAAATTTCCTTGGCCACCACCATTTCATCCCAGTCTCATCTTTTATTTTCCTCCTGGCCTTCTCACCCTTCTTTTGGGAGGCAATAGTACAAAAGTTTTTGTGTATAGTCTTTACTGCATTTTTTGACATCTTTTCACACATACATATGTGTAAGAATAATACAAGATTGTTTTGAACTTTTATTAGTAAATTTATGCAATCAGTTTCAGACTATATAGATCATTTGGCAAATTGCTTTTTTCAATCAACATTATATTTTTGAGATCTCATATTAATATGTATCTAGGTCTAGATATTTTTTCCTATTATTGTGCAGCATTCCATCATATAAATATACCACAATTTAGTCTTCAATTTTCCATATTTTGGTCATTGTTAGGAACAGTGTGTTATAATCTCTTTACATGCAGAGGGTTTCTCTGGGTTATATGTATAAGTGGAATTCATTGATCATGGAACTGAACATACTTTTTCAATTATACAGTGCATCCCAGCTCCCTTCCAAAGATTCTGATGGTCACATTTTCTCTTTTGTTACTTTGTCTCTATTGAGAGTCTCTGTTCTAGAATAGGGGCTGGCAAATGTACTCTTAAAGGGCCATAGAGTAAATATTTCAAGATTTCATGGCCAAAAAGCAAAATACAGAATATTATGTAGCTATTTAAATGGTTTTTAAATGGTTATTATGTAAGTAATTAAATGATTATGACTATTCTTAGCTTTTAGGCTGTGAAAAAACAGTGGTTGGGTGAATTTGGCTTATGTGTTATAGTCTTCTCACCTTGCTCTACACTTTCCCAGTTCTAGACAATCTTCTAGTCCTAGTATAAAGTTACTAATTCATAGATAAATTAATATATGTGTACACAAACACCCATACACGCACCCACCCACACACACAGAGTATAAGTTAGTGGGTTGGCACATGCTCTCTTCTGATTAAGGAAATCTCCAGAGTAAATGGTGCCCAATTTCTGCAAAGTTGCTGTCCTTGATTTTAGGAGCAGAGCTCAGAAATGACTCCACTGGTTGCCTTGAAGTACCTCATGCCTACCCCAACCCCCTCACCTGGTGGAGTGCTTCTCTCCCAATGAGCCAGCACACAGCAGTAGTGCTTCTATTTCCACGGTATTTTCAGTGGCAGCAACACAAAGGGCCATGTTCCATACACCCTATCAATCTCTTTCAAGGAATGTGACATGTGTTTTGGTCAGGGTTTCTCCAGTAATCTTGAGGAAAAATTGCAGTGAGGTATTTGGAGGAAAGCCTCAAAAATAGGCAGTTTTGATAAACACAGACATTAGGGAGTATCAAAGGGTTTGACCATCTTTTAAAAGATTGGGTGGGGATAGGATATAGGCAAGGGTGATATAGGAGAATTATCAATCCCATGTTATTTTCTGAGACAACTGGAGGAGGCAGGGTTAATGGAATAGATTAAAATAAAAAAGGCTCAGGTTAAAGAAGTTTTTCATAAAACGCTGGTCCTAGGCAGAATTTGGCATGGCTATTTCTTGTTCTTCCAATAGGATTTCATTCAGATTACCTTGACAATTGATGTCAACATGCTCCTTACTATTTCTGAGCAAGGCATCTCTATGATCTCTTCCTCCGGGGACTTTAAAGGCAGCCTCTGGGAGACAGTGGCCTTGGACGACTGTGTAAGGTTCATTATTGGTACGAGGGCAACCATTTGTGGGGGGACATTTTGAGGAGGTACAAAGGGGATAGATGCATACAAGGATGAAGCACCCTTTTCAAAGTGTCAAACTCAGACAGAAAACACTCTTCCAATTTTCAGGGCCTTTAAAATTCTGTCACTCCTGCCAGATGTGGATCTGCCCAATGCTACCATCTTCCTGACCCACCAGCCTCACTGCTTCTTGTGGTCCACCTCTGTAGATTATGCCAGCCTACCTTATATTGCTCTCCAGCAAGCACACTCCTTACTCCTGTCCCAGGCCCACTGGTCTGACAGCTCAGAGGAAGCATGACACTAAAAAGAAGTTCTTCAATATCATAGAACATTTCTCATGAAGAGATGAGCTAGTATTGTTAGAGGCTCCTGGCATAATGTTTTCCAGAACTTTCTACCTATGTCATCTGTCCTTGCAGCAATGACTGCACAGGACTTGGGGTGAGTAGTGGTGGGGTTGGTAATAATCAAATGCAGGATTCCAATCACTGGTTGTATGATCTACTGATTTAATCATTTTGCCCTTTACTTAATGCAAACAGCTCAGCAACAAACCCAGGATCCCTGGAGCTCAAATTTGTTGCCACCCACACAGTCTGTTAAATTGGACTGCACCTTGGTGGAAGTCTTCTAAATGGTTCTTAGATAATGGAGTTTATCCCCTGCAGAGTTGGAGTGATGCAGAGAGAGGAACTCAGAGGTAGGGTTCTGTGAGAAAATAAAGCTCATCAGTAAACTGACCACTCACATGTTTAAATATTTAAATTCTAATTTCATTAAATATTGTCAGACTTTTGTTTTAATTCCCAGCTATATAACATGGAGAGTCTTTTTATCTCCCCTAGCCTTTGTAAATGCTGCTCTTTGAGCCAGACAAATGTGTTTCCCTCCCACTCTTCCCCAGAAGAATTCTTAGTCATACTACTTGGACACCACTCTTAGTGCCTTCCTGTGCTCCTGCAGCCCTGGACACCCCTGCCATAGGATTTGTCACCATGGGTTGTAATTGCTTATGCACTTACCTGAATCTTCCTCAAGACCAGAAATAGCTTCTTTATTGCTGTCCTCACAGCCTAGCACTATTCCTGGGACCAGGCTAAATGGAGCCAAAATGGACTAAAGCACACAGACTCAAAGAAAAGACTGCCTTTCTTCCTGGCCCCAGACAGTCAAAGTGAGGAAAGCTAGAGTAGCTGTCAATCCAAGTGTCACAATGACAGTGCAGTGAAAATAGGCAGGAGGCCAGAGCCAAGGGTGTGAATACCAAGCTTTGGGATGAGTCCACAGTGGCTAGAGTTTCAGATGCTGACTGAGAACTGTGCCAGGGAGCTCAGACTCATTCTCTGGCTGCTGGCAGAGGTGGAGGAGGACAGGCAGGGCTTTTGAGGTGCTTGGATGCACCAAAGACTTCACACTGGGGCATGTGGGGTCCAAAACTGATTCTAAAAGTTCACCCCAAGGGTGCTAAGCCTGCAGGACAGGTCCAGAGCTCACAACAAGCTCAGGAGTGGCTTTGACAAGGAAGCTCAAACAACCACAACACATGAGGTAAAAGAGGTTCAGGATATTAGGCAAGTTAAACTGTTAGCAAGATTTATCCAGGACTGGCAATGTGCCATGTAGGAACCAGGCCTTGATGTGGGCCTCGGAGTCCAAGTGGAGCTCAATAGGAAAAATAACATGGCTTTTGTTAGACTGGATCATCCTCAGAACAGACTCTGAGAGAAGGATTCCAGGGCAAGTGGTTTATTTGAAAGGCGAAGGAAACAATGACTGGAGATTAGGGGAGACAGGAAAGGGCAGGCAGCTGATTGGGTGTGTTAAAAACTGAGTTCCCTCTTTGGGCACTTGGAGTTTGTTTTGCTGGTGGGCTCTGGGAACCAGTGTAGAGCATGCCCAGAGCCATCTTCTTGAGGAATGAGGGAGCTTGGGTATTTTTAATTTCCTCCAATTCTGATCTGTCATTGGCTGATTTTTTTTCTCCCTTACGGGTAGGGTTAAGTGACTTTCACACCAGAGCCCTTAGATGAAAAGGTGCAGTACTGGTAGTGTGCCCTAAATTGATGAGGACAGAGAGCTGGGAGGTGCTAACAGCATCTGCTACAGACTTTAATGTGAAAGCTCATCCCTGGAGCATAAGACACCAGGAGCAATTTTGAGCAGCTGCATGTATGCCTCTGAGTACACTTAAGCTGGCTGCTGACATACCACCTTGCCCCTTGACTGGGTGTGGCTGAATTTGCAAGTATTTCTGCTGGAAGGAGACCCTTGAGAGGAAAGTCATATCTTGATTCCTCTAACTTCCCCTGTCTCCCAAGTCTGCTGTGGAGAAGACTTTTAAGAGCTCTGGATGGAACAGAACTAAAATCCATCTTGGGAGAGTCAGAGAAGAGAGGGGACTAAGTGTTTAGTTGAGACCCAACAGTCCACCATCAGTGATCAGTGTTCCAGGTGAGATGCTTGTCTCACCTGAGCCTACCATGTACAGCAGCAGCTGCCAAAGTATAAGCTAATATCTGTCTGCTAGACAGTGCATTTCAATCCATAACCACTATGTCTCATTGGTCACTGTTACTCTCAGGGGTAGGTATCCCCATTGTACAAATAAGGAAAACTTGGAAATCCGATGATGCAATTTCTCTTGAACCTCTTTTTTTTTTTTTTTTAATTTCCATATGGGACACTTACCTGTTACTGTGAATGGGCAACTTGTGTCAAATCCAGGGTTGTACCAGGGTGAGCTCAGTGCAGGATCCTTGCCTTTTGGAAAACAGGTGACCAGACTCAAGATCTTATCACACAGTGCTAGGAAATGCCTGCTTCAAGGTCACATAGCCAATTCTAGAACCCCACACCCACCCTGTCTATGGGTTCTAAAACCAGAACTGCACTAATTTCTCCTTCAGCTGCCTCTTCTACTGATAGAAGGGCATTTTTCTAAACTAAGTTAGTTTGCTTTTGTAGCCCATTTTCTATATGTTTTCCCAGATGAACGTTTGTGTGCATGTAAGTGGTTGTCTTATAGAATTATCATACAATGTGTAGCCTAGAATGAAAGGCTAATTTCCAGGATGAATTCTGTGGGTATTAGAAAGAGCCTCCTGACTGGACTAAGGCTAGACTTTGGGAAGAACACTGAGAGAGACTGAGTCAGCTCCCACATCTTCCCTCCCCACTAAGTTTAGCCTGAAGGTAAGGCTAAGTCATGCCCTTAGTGGCCTGCTCTGCCTAATTCCCTAGTTTATAGGTTTTATGTACTTAGTCCAATATTTAGGGTATTATTCAGGAAAATGATTTTGACTGCTGCTGGGAAGGATTTTCCTTTCCTGAATTTTTGAAAAGTGAGAGCAGTATTTTCCCATCTGAGTCTGTGGGGAGAAGGAGCAAGGTCATGGTCACTCTCCATCTGCTATCCTTCCTTCTCCCTCCCACATACTCACATCTGCTATTGGCCTGGGAGAGCCTAGATCCTCACTTGGCTGCCACCCTTCTCCTTCAATGACCCTAGTATGTTGTATCTCTGTCCTGTTGATGCACCCTTCTTTAGGCTAAGGTTTCAAAAAAACAGAAAACCGGAATGTTCCATTTCTATACTTTCTACTTTTTGACATCCAACATGAAACTATTCTGTGGTTATTCTTCTTGAGTCTTCCCCAATAGCATCTGTCTCTGGAGTTAATTAAAAAAAAAAAAAAAAAAAAAAAAAAAAGCCAAACCTTCCTGTCAGTCCCTGAGCCAGACCAACATTCCATGTACTCTTGGGGACTGAGCACAAGTGGATCTTGGGGCAGGGCCACTATTGAAGTCTTCTTTCACCACCTTCCACTCTCTCAGCAAGGCCACCTGGAGGAAAAGGCAGCAGGGGGTGTTGGTAATGAAGGTAAATGGGTCATAGGTTGCCAGACCTTACTCCACCATCAGATATGCCTGGATGGTTTACAAAAACTATAGAATTTGGAGTTTTGCATCAGTTAGCTTTTACTGTGCAAAAAATAGCTTCAAAACTTAATGGCTTAAAATGTTGGCCATTTATTTGGATCATGATCCTATGAGGGGTTATTTTGCTCTGCATGTGCTCATCTGATCTTGGTAGGCAAATCAGCTGACAGATTGGCTGAGGCTTACTTATGTAGAATGGCCTCTTTCATGTGGATGATGATTGGCAGACTTCAGCTGGGGTACCCGATACAGCTATGCTACAGTCTTTTCTTTCAGCAGGCCAGCCCAGGCTCATTCATGTGGAGCCACACAGAATCCAGGAGCAGTCAGAGAGGTTCCCTTTCAAATCTCTGTTTGTGTCACTTTTACTGAGGCCTTATTGATAAAGCAAGTCACATGGACCAGCCCAGAATGTAGTGGAACGTGACCGCATAAAGGTGGATACAAGAGGTGTGAAGCAATCCTATTTGCATTATAGCAAACATCGTTAGACTCAATCAGACTATGGGGAGTACTGCTCAAAAACTCTAGTTTTAACCAATTCCCTGGACAATTTTCTCACATCTGCTCCACAGAAAGTCAGCTGGGACCACTGAAAACAATGATAAATTGTGAACTTGGAAATCTTCAGAGGGCAAGCATGTTACATAAATGTATGACATCACAGGTATAGGATGACAGGGCATTCTTAGTCTGGGCAAATTGGACAGTCCCCAAATGGAAGAAATTACAATTCAGTTTTCTTAATGTACTAATTGAGCCAAACCCCACATGTATCCAAGTGGCCTATGGCTCTAAGCCAGTGGGCCTCATAAGCTGTTTCATTGAAATGATTTCCCAAACTGTTAGAAAGACAGGTGGCCTAGGAATGAGGGGCTGAACCTCACTCCACAAAAACCCTTACTCTCCTCCCAGCGGCCCAGCCATTGGTATCCGCACAGGGAATCCAGCACCCAGGAGCCCTCTCTTTTTCCCCATTTTGGACAAAAATTCACCCTCCTGTTCAAATCTTCCCTGACAATCCCCTACTTTGTTTTCCACCCTAGCTCTCATCACCATCTGACATGTTTTCTCTGTTTATTGGTTTATTGCCTGTTTCTTTCCCACAAGAGCATACTCAGTGGGCTGAGTAGTGGGAAGGTGGAATTTCAGATTTACTCTGGGGCCTTGGGCAGTTTTCTAACATCTCTGCTGGTTTCTTTCCTCACCTGTTAAATATGGAATGGAGGAAGCAAATTCAATCCCCACTCCTAGGTAAATAAAGGGCCTAGTGATGTGCTAAATTGCCTGCCTTACTCTAACCACACAATCACA
>PVIW01017012.1:0-15119 GCA_004026585.1 Noctilio leporinus | reverse complement strand
GAAAGAAGGAACTTGTACCCTTTGCAACAACATGGATGGAACTGGAGAGTATTATGCTTAGTGAAATAAGCCAGTCAGTGAAGGACAAATATCATATGATCTCACCCATTACGGGACAATAATGAGCAAAACTAACAACAAGCAAAACAGAACCAAGTGTATGAATACAAGGAATAGGCCTTCAGTGGTCAGGGGAACGTGGTAGGGGGGAGGGAGAGGTAGAGGCAAAGAAGGGGAGCAGCTTAGACAAGAACCTAGTACAAAGGAACCATGGACATGGACAACAGATGGGATTGACTTTGGGGGGAATGGGTGGGTGGGTGGGGGGACAGAGGGGAGCAAAAAGGGGATGGATGTAATACAACAACAATAAAATTAAAAAAAAAAAAAAAAAGAATACCCACCTGTAAATGTGTGGCCAGGAGTGATATTATAAGTAAATGTGTCCAAACCAGCATTTCTGAGAGTCAGTGGAGGTTTTCATCCTCCTGGAATGGGTGGCAGAGCTCCTTACATAAATAGACCCTGTGGCCCTGGTATGCTGGCTCTGCAGTTCACTGCCTATGGATTGGTGCAGTCTATTTCCAAGGGAAGGCCAGGCACTGATGAGAGCTTAAGAGGTCAAATGCTTTTGCCTGAGGTGAGGCTATGTGTCTGGGACAGAGGACAGTTCTTACGTACCTGTGAGAACTGTGACCAGATGTATGCAGACCTATGTGGGTGATCAGATTCTATCAGGTTTCTTAAAGTGGGGCTCTGAAAACATTTATGTCCTTGGATTGTGGATACTCATAGAGATTTCTGTTTCCTACTCTTGACCTCCAGAATCAGATTCTTTGGGAGTGCAGGAATCTTGCATTTTAATAGCTTTGATGAGATTTCTGTGCCTACTAAAGCCATGGTTTCCAAGCTTGAGCATGTATTGGAATCATCCCCAGAACTTGCTAGCACAGAGTGCGGGACCCTAGCTCAGCAACGCTCACATATTCAGTAGGTCTAAGGTGGCACCCACAGACTTGCATTTCTAACAAGTTCCCCCTTTGCTGCTGCTGCTTCAAGTAGCTACACTTGAGTAGCACTGCATTCAAGATTGCAAATCTCACCAAACCTCAGGGTTTGGCTGAGCAAAATCCCACTTATCAACAAAATGTATGGATTCCCCAACTGAGGGGCACACCTCCCAGTCCCTGGCATTGTAAAGTCTGGGAGCCAAACTTTCATTCCTAGGCCGGCAAAGAAGCCTGAAGATGTCACTTGAGTCAACAATGACTCCAGGAGGAGTTTGTTCTGAATTTTCCCTGTGGAAAGGAAGGGTGTAGACCATGGTCCTCAAATGACTGAGGTTTTGAAAACATCCCAGTGCCTAACAAGAATGCTAAACCAACTAATTTAGACTCTTGGGTGGGGTGGGAGAACTTGAGCATCATCAGTTTTTCAAAATTTCACCAGAGAGTACAATATGCAGCGGGGGTAGAAAGCCACATACAAGTGTTATTAACACTGACAACTGTTAAAAACACCCAGGGAGTGGGAGAAAACACCACAGCAGGACCCCACACTTCCTTAGACTTCTTGATTTGGGAGGAGCCTGGGCATTGGCATTAAAACAGGAGCCTCCAGGTAATTCTCAGGGCACCTGAGTGCAAGGGTGTAGATCAGCTACCCTAGCACAAAGGGAGTGTGGAGCAGATCTGAGGAAGGATAAGGGGGGTGGGTGATCCAGGAGTTGGGACAGATTTATTTCAGTCTCCACAATCAATGGCAATGGTAAAGCAAGTCACAATAACATAAAGCAGTTTTCTGAAGTATCAAAACAAATTTCTTGTGCTTACACTAGAAACAACTGCAAACTTAAACTTTCTTCAATGACCTAGACAGGCATTTGCTGGGATGGAGAAGGGAAGGTAGGAACTTCCTCTGCAGACCTCACACATGCCTCCCCTTGGGCTTCTGACAGACCTGGCAGCAAGCCCTGTGCAGCTGGATTTCTACAGCTTTGCAGGGACCGATGTGGGATGTCTGCTATAATTATTGCCTCACCTGAGTTATTTTTTAATTAAAAAGATTATCTGGGTGCCAGTTCATCATTCTAAACCTGAGGGTAAGACCTTGGAAACTGCATTTAATTTATTTAAAAGATTTTACTTATTTATTTTTAGAGAGAGGGGAAGGGAAAAAGAAAGACAGGGAGAGAAACATAAATTGGTGAACTGGTGCACACCTGACCTAGGACTAAACCCACAATCTAGGCATGTGCCCTGGCCAGGAATCAAACCATTGACTTTTTGCTTTGTACAATGATACCTAACCAATTGAGCCATACCAGTCAGGGCTAGAACCTGCACTTTAAACAGAAGTTCTGAGTGATTCTAATGTGTATTATAATCAGAGAAACATTTGCTAGCTACCTGAGCAAAGGGAAGTTTAAAGAGGATAAACAGAGAGCCAAAGGATTAGTTCTTTATGAGGTCTCTGCTGGTTATGGGATGTCTCAGAAAACCTTTTCCCAAAGATGAGAGCATGACCTTTTAACAAAATTTATATCTGGGTCCAATAAATGGAACTGACCTTACCCATGTGAGTCTGGGTGTCATACTGAGTTGGCTTTGTTTTGATGTGTCTTTTAAAGTGTATTTTATTAATTATGCTGTTACAGTTGTCCCAAATTCTTTTTCCTTTGCTCCTCTCCACCCAAGACCACCATTCCCTCCCTCAGTGCCACCCCAACTTAGTTCATGTCCATGGGTTGTTCATATAAGTTCTTTGATTTCACCCTTTCCTCTATTATTCTTAACTTCTCCCTGTCTATCTTATACCCACCAACTACGTTTCCTAATTCCTGCGCCATTTCCCCATTTCATGCCCTTCCTCCTCCCAGCTGATAACCCTCCCAATGATCCCCATACCTATGATTCTGGTCATATTTTGGTGTTTGCTTAGGTTGTTTTTGTTTTTATTTTTTTTAGATTTATTATTGATAGTTGTGAGTTTGTTGTCTTTTTAACATTCACAATTTTGATCCTCTTTTTCTTTTTTTAATCATTTATTATTTTTTATTTTTTCTTAATTTAATTTTATTGTTGTGTTATATCCAACCCCTTTTTACTCCCCTCTGTCCCCCTCCCTACCCACCCACTCCCACACAAAGTCAAACCCACTTGTTGTCTACCGTCCATGGTTCTTCCATACTAGTTCCTTGACTAAACTGCTCCCCTTCTTTGCCTCCTCCTCTCCCCTCCCCCACGGCCCACTGAAGGTCTATTCATTGTATTCATGTATCTGGTTCTGTTTTGCTTGTTTGTTTGTTTTGTTCATTATTGTCCTGTAATGGGTGAGATTATATGGTATTTGTCTTTCACTGACTGGCTTATTTCACTAAGCATAACTTTCCAGTTTCATCCATGTTGTTGCAAAGGGTAGGAATTCCTTCTTTCTTTCTGCTGTGTAGTATTCCACTGTGTAAATATACCAAAGATTTTTTGATCCAATTATCCACTGATGGGCACTTAGGTGGTTTCCAGTACTTGGCTATTGTAAATAGTGTTGCTATGAACCTAGGGTTACATAGGTTCTTATGAATTGGTATTTCAGGGTTCTTCAGGTATAGTAACAAGATCACTTTATAGCATTCATAAGTTAAAGTTGGTTCTTATCCATTCAGCTG
Source organism: Noctilio leporinus (assembly GCA_004026585.1). Taxonomy (NCBI): domain Eukaryota; kingdom Metazoa; phylum Chordata; class Mammalia; order Chiroptera; family Noctilionidae; genus Noctilio; species Noctilio leporinus. Next base: position 11,455 of record PVIW01017012.1, on the reverse strand, counting down.
CCCTATGTCTTTTCATTGGTGTATTTAATCCATTTACCTTTGTATCTGTGTTTCTGTCTGTCTCTGTTTCTCCATCTTTTTTTTTAAGGGTTCAACAATGCGTGATTTTTATTCTCTTGCTTAGAGTTCGTATCAAAAAAAAAAAAATTAAACAAAGGAAAATAACTGAAGATTTATGGGTCTCTTGTCCTTTAAAAAGGAAAAAAAGGTAGCCACCAATTTGCTCAGATACAGCAGGCTTAGTGGTCCTGTATTTTGAAAGTTTTTTAAGAATAACTTTTACCCTGGCTGGTAGCACAGTGGATAAGGCACCGGCCTGCGAACCCAAAGGTTGCAGGTTCGATTCCCTAGCCAGGGCACATGACCAGGTTGTAAACCAGGTCTCCAGTCAGGTCTGTGGCTGGAGGCAGGTGAAACGCAACCATACATTGATGTCTCTCTCCCTCTCTGCCTCTCTCCCTTCCCCTCTTTCTAAAAATAATGAAATAAAATCTTTAAAAAAAATTTTTTTTTTAAAGAATAACTTTTAATGTAGGAAAGGAAAAACATCCACTACCTCTTTGCAGAATTAAAAGAGGACAGTAGACATTCTTTACACCCAAATAAAAACTATGGCAGTTCACATGTGACCAAGGTGAATGTATAATGGAGATAATCTAAACACAGCTAGGACCAAAGCTAACTCACTAAAATCATTACATTTTAGGGGAAAAAGAGCACAAAACCAAATAGGAATTTTGAGATTTTTTTCATTTGAAGCTAAGTCTTAATGCTATTAAAGTCGTAAATATGCTAATTTAAATACCCAATTCTATTTATCTAAAACACACAGTGCAAACATACAAATATCTATTCTCTCCACATATCAGAGCCCATTCATTTCATGGTTTGGAAATGGAAAGAATAGAGTCCCCTTAAACTGCAAGTCAGCAGGTGTTTCTTTACAGTTAACTTTAGCAAAATTCATATGAAAGTGATTAACAATGATCTTCTTTACTTGTTAACTCACAAGGAAACACCTTCAAAACTGCATTTTGTTAGTTTCTGTACTAAAATGTAGAAAAACTGAACTACACAAATATTGCAAAGTTAAAAATTCCTTAATTTTTTATTCCTGGTACCACTATCACAATTTATAGGGCAATATACCTGATGTAATGAAAAGAAAAAGGAAAAGAGAAAAAGCTACAACAGATAAAAGACCTTAGGAACGTACATCTAATTGACATTACATTGCATTAATCAATAGCTGCACTTTTTGCAAACTGTGGCTATGACAGTCCTGAACAAGAAGGGTTTCCTGTTTAAGCTGCAGTAACTTTTCTGACTATGGATCATCATTCCTTCTGTGGCAGATTTTTACAGTTCCTCTAATGCATTTGGGATGACTGTCTCAAAGTAACCTGCAGCTTTCCTGACAACTCCTTGCTCTCTCTCCTGCTAAGAACTATAGCCCTTCTCTTCTGAGTTTTTAGAACCTTCTGCTACCATAACCACCACTTCCACCACCAGATCCATAACCACCACCATAGGGGCTGCCCGAGCTTCTTCCACCAAAACTGCCACCACCCTTCATGGGTCCATAATTTGACTGCTGTTTTCCACTGTAATTTCCAAAATCATTATAGTTCCCATCACCACCACCGTAGTTACCACCAAAATTTCCTTCATTGTAACCATCATATCCACCTCCACCATAGCCAAAGTTACCGCCACCACCTCCAAAGTTTTCCCCACTACCCATAAAGTTGTCAGATGCACCTTCATGGCCTCTTTGAGATCCAGCAGACTGCGTTTCTTGTTTAGAAAGGGCCTTTTCCACTTCACAATTATGCCTATTAATAGTGTGGTATTTCTGAACAACAATTTTATCAACTGTATCATGATCATCAAAAGTTACAAAAGCAAATCCTCTTTTTTCCCCACTCTGCCTATCTTCCATAACTTCTAGGGTTTCAATCTTGCCATTCTTTTCAAAGTAGTCTCTCAAATTATATTCTTCTGTATCTTCTTTAATACCACTGACAAAAATGTTCTTCAATGTTCAATGGGCACCAGGCTTTACAGAATCCTCTCTAGAAACAGCTCTCTTTGGTTCCACTACATGCCCGAGGTTGAGCACAATCTTGTGTGGTTGAGCACACATTGCTGCATCCACCTTTTCAACACAAGAGTAAGTCACAAAACCAAAGCCCCAAGAACATTTTGTTTGGGGGTCTCTCATCACCACACAATCTGTGAGTGTGCCCCATTTCTCAAAATGTTCTCAAAAACTATCATCTGTAATTTCAAAGCTCAAACCACCAATAAACAGTTTTCTCAACTGCTCTGGTTCCTTTGGATCATGGTCCTCCATTTTGAGACCTGACTTGCCTCTTCCAACTCAAGTGCAGTATAGGACTGAGAGGAAGCGCTCTTCATCTTCTTAAAGCAGACCCTTTAGCAGCTCTTGCAATGCTGGTTTGGTAGAGATGTATCCTTTTAGACTTCTTTTGTCTGGGAAACTTCTTATTTCACCTTCCATTTTGAATGACAGCCTTGCTGGGTAGAGTATTCTTGGTTGCAGGTCTTTGTTTTTCATTGCTTGAAATATTCTTTGCCATTCCCTTCTGGCTTGTCGTGTTTCTGTAGAGAAATCAGCTGATAACCTTATTGGAGCCCCCTTGGATGTTATTAGCTGTTTCTCTCACTGCTTTTGGGATTCTACCCTTGTCTTTGAAATTTGCCATTTTCAGTATGATGTGCTTTGGAGTGGGCCTATTTGGGTTCATCTTCCTTGGGACCCTCTGTGCTTACTGAACGTGCATGCCTTTTTTTCTCCTCAAGTTAGGGAAGTTTTCTGCCATTACTTTTTCAAAAAGGTTTTCTATCCCTTGCTCCTCCTCTTCTCCTTCTGGTATCCCTATGATACAGATGTTATTACATTTCATGTTGTACTGCAGCTCTCTTAAAACCTCTTCATTCTTTTTTCAGTCTTTTATCATTTTATTGCACTGCCCGGGAATTTTTTTTTTTTTTTTTTTTTTTTTTTACATTGCCCTCTAGCTGGCTGATTCAATCCTCTGCTTTCTCTAGCCTGCTTTTGACTCCTTCTACTGTGTTCTTCAATTCAGAAATTGTATCCTTCATTTCTTCCTGGCTCTTATTGATGGTTTTATGTCCTTTTTAATGATGGTGTAGTCCTCATTAAGTTCCTTGTAGCTTTCCTGGAGTTCTTCATGGTTTCCCTGGAGTTGTTTGTAGTTTTCTTTGAACTTGCTGAGCTCATTGAGCTTCTCTATCATCATTATTTTGAATTCCATGTCTGAGAGTGTGCTTGCCTCTGTTTCATTTTGCACTCTTTCTGAGGATTCTTCCTTTCCATTTGCTGAGGGTTTATTTCTTTTTCTTCCCATTTTAGGTGGCTCTTGTTTGTTTCTGCTTCTTAGATTGGTCTGCTTTGTCTTAGTGGTGTGACCTTCTGTGGTGTAGAGGTGCACATTTTTTACTTCCTGGATCTGTGCTTGGTGACAACAGCTGGTGACCCAGTCTGGGCCTAGTCAGCCAGTTGGAGACAACCAGAGATCCGCTGTCTTTGTCTCCTTTAGCTATTAATCCAATCAGTCTGTGATCAGTGGTCAGTTTTAGGCACATCTGGGTGGGGCAGATGAATTCAGTTGTTAGTGCGATCAACCTGTGATCCCTGCTGGGTGGGGAGGGTTAACTCGTATGGGTGGGGCTGTGTGTTCCCTTCAGGCTCCCACCCTTTGGAGAAGAGTGGTCTGCTGGCTGTATGGGGGATGGATGAGCCCTGGACTCATAGGCTGCTCCCTCAACTCACCCCCTAGAGCCACTGAACCAAATCCTCCTTAAGTGTCTCTAGTCCACTGTGCCCTTTCTCTGTGGGAGCCTAGGGTAGGTGGGTGTCTCTGTATTTTTGTGGGTGGTTCCTTTATGAATTTAGTCTCTTTGTCAAGTGGCTAATCCTGGTGACTTTTTACTTTCACAGCTGGGTGCTGTTTTACTCTCAGCTTTGTTGCTGTAGGCTGGGAAGTCCAGTTGGGGGTTTAGATCCCACACTTCTCAGGTGGAGCCCCCAGCTGCTGAGATGTTTCTCTTTCCCTTCAGCTGCCACCTGTGGGAGTCCCGCCAGCCCTCTCAAGTCTCTGCACTTCCTACCGGTCATGTTGTGATGAATCAGCTCTTCTATTCTGTCTGTGGTAATAGGACTTCTCTCCAATTGGTATTCTGTTGGTTATTCTGGATGATTTCTCCCCAATTAAGTTGTAATTCCAGTTTGGTGTTGGGAGGAGATTGGTGTAGCTCTGCTTACTCCTCTGCCATCTTGGTTCTCTGATCCTCTTTTTCTTAAATAAGTCCCTTTAATATTTCATGTAATAATGGCTAGATGATGATGAATTCCTTTATCTTTACCTTGTCTGGGAAGCACTTTATCTGCTCTTGCATTCTAAATCATAGTTTTGCTGGATAGAGTAATCTAGATTATAGGTCTTCGCTTTCCTTCACTTTGAATACTTCTGGCCAGTCCCTTATTGCCTGCAAAGTTTCAAGAAATCAGCTTATAGTTTTATAGGAACCCCTTTGTGGGTAATTGTCTTCTTTTCTCTTGCTGCTTTTAAGATTCTCTGTTTATCTTTAACCTTTGGCATTTTAATTATGATGTGTCTTGGTGTGGTCCAGTTTGAATCTAGCTTGTTTGGGACTCTCTGTGCTTCCTGAGCTTGTATGTCATTTCCTTTGCCAAAGTTGGGAAGTTTTCTTCTTATTTTTTCACATAAGTTTTCAATTTCTTGCTCTTCCTCTTCTCCTTCTGGCACCCCTATGAATTGGATGTTGGCACATTGAAAGTCATTACAAAGGTTCCTAAGCCTCTCCCCATTTTTTCAATTGTTGGTTCCTCATTCTGTATTGGTTGACTGTTTATTTCTTCCTTATGTTCCAAATCATTGATTTGAATCCCAGTTCCCTTCCCTTCACCATTGGTATCTTGTGTATTTTTCTTCATTTCACTTAGTTCAGCTTTCACTTCTTCCATTCTGTGTTTGTTGTACTTAAGTGTATCTGGCAAGCCTGTGACCATCTTTATCATGAGTGCTTTAAACTGTGCATCTGTTAGGCTGGCTATCTGTTCATCTGTCAGGCTGGATATTTCTTTGTTGCTTAGTTCACCCGCTGGGAACTTGATATGTTCCCTTTTTTGAGCTTTTTCTCTCCTCAACTTGACAGGCTCCTATGTTTGCCTCTGTGTCTTAGGTAGAGTTGTGGTACCTGTTACATTATAAAGGGCAGAGCCTTAGGTATTTATCAGTCAAGGCAACCCATTTCACCATGTTGTGGTACTGTATGTGGGGGAAGGGTATGAGAGGGAACAATGGTGCTTGCTCAGTACTGGCCCCTTTTCCAGGCACTTCTCCTGCTTTCGACTGGACTAGTTCCTCCCTAGCTGTTGTTCTGGTGGTGGTTTTCAGAGTGGGTGGGTCTGTGGATATTTCAGAACTGTGGAGGCCTCTAAACAAACAGAATCTTCTGAGAGACCAGAATTTTCTTCTTCTTCCCAACCCCCCACTGGTTTTTGCAGTCAGAAGCAATGAGGGTTTAAAAAATATATTTATTTTATTTTTTAAAAATATTTAATTATCCTTCACCGACTGGCTTATTTCACTAAGCATAATACTCTCCAGTTCCATCCATGTTGTTGCAAAGGGTACAAGTTCCTTCTTTCTTTCTGCTATATAGAATTCCACTGTGTAAATGTACCAAAATTTTTTGATCCAATCATCCACTGATGGGCACTTTGGCTGTTTCCAGCCCTTGGCTATTGTAAATAGTGCTGCTATGAACATAGGTGTACATAGGTTCTTATGAATTGGTGTTTCAGGATTCTTATGATCTCACCCATTACGGGAAAATAATGAGCAAAACTAACAACAAGCAAAACAGAACCAAATACATGAATACAATTAATAGGCCTTCAGTGGTTAGGGGGAAAGGGGTTGAGGGGAGGGGGGAGGCAGAGGCAAGAAAGGGGAGCAGCTTAGACAAGAACCTAGTATAAAGGAACCATGGACATGGACAACAGGTGGGATTGACTTTGGGGGGAATGGGTGGGTGGGGAGGTGGACAGAGGGAAGCAAAAAGGGGATGGATGTAATACAACAACAATAAAAATTTTTAAAAATTATGTATTTTATTATTTTTAGAAGAGGAGAAGGGAGAGAGGCAGAGAAAGAGCAAAACGTCAATGTATGGTTGTCTTTCACCTGGCTCCAGTTACAGACCTGGATGGAGACCTGGCTTCCAACCTCATTATGTGCCCTGGCTAGAAATTGGACTAGCGACCTTTGGGCTTGCAGGCTGGTGCCTGTCCATTGAGCCACCAGCCAGGGCAAGCAATGAGGCTTTTTTCCTTATTATCCCAACCCTAACCCTCCCTCCCCCACAGCACTGGAACTGTTAGCCACATGATCTGGTCTGGTGCCTGGAGCACTCAACAGGTGTACCTGTTGCGGCTGTGCTTTCCACTGGTTGGCTATAGTTGCCATCCTACTGCAGCTGCTGCACTGCCAAATTGTGCCACGAAGCCTTGTCCCCTTTGTTCTGGCTCTGCCCCTCCTACCTGACTGGATGAGTATTTCTTCTTTATATCCTTTATTTGTTGGACTTCCATACAGCTCAAGATTTTGGAATTTTGGTTGTCTCTAGTTTTGCAGTATATGTATCCATTTTTGGTTGTGGATGGGATGCAGTGTATTTACCTACACCTCCATTTGGATTCCTCACTCTGTTTTGATCTGTTTTTAAGGCCTTTCTAATAGGATGAGCTAGATTGCTGGCAAGGAAAACAAATGGACTTATATCTCTCCTCTGGAAATTCTAAATCTCCTCACTGTAGATTAAGCTACCCATGTCAACAATGATGAACACTTAATAGCCTGGCTTTGACAAATGGTTCTGGCCTGCCATGTCTGTCCATGACAAATATTTCTTTACAATCTTCCCAGTCTGAGGTTACAAAGATTTGTGATTGAGTAGGTGGGGAACAGGAGGGAGGGGGAGAGAGAGAGAGAGAGAGAGAGAGAGAGAGAGAGAGAGAGAGATCCATTTAAGTTTGTTCTAACCTCAGCATTCACAGATTAACACTGGAAGATCCTAAATTCTGTAACCCACAATCAGTTGCCATTTTGATGAGCCACAGATTTGGACAGAGTGTCTGGGATTATTGAGGTGTTTGTGGCTGGGGCAGCAGCAGAGATGACCAGCATCTAACTCTGTGGAATTCTGTACATGGTGGGAGTTTTGTTCCCTGGTGCAATGGCCATGTTGTTGGAAAAATACCTTGAGAGAATTATAGAAATAACAGTCAATTTGTGACCAGAGCAAAGCCAGGAATCTGTGTCGTCATTTCCCATGCTCAGAATTCGGGTTTCCTGGAGGTCTCAGACTCAGCCTTCCCAAATATCTGTGGTCCATTGAGTGTTAGGTGGTGGGGGGAAAACAATAACAAAAGCTCAAATCTATTGAGTATTTACTGTGTGCCAGTCAAAGTGCTAAGAGCTTAGCACACTTCATTTGACCTACATAGTAACCCTAGAGATGCATATGTTTGTGATCACCATTTTCTAGATCTAGAAAAACCTCTAGAGAGGTTATCCAGTTTTAACATGGCCTCCCAGCTGAACAGTAGCAGATTTGGGATTCTCTCCTTCATCAAACTTTTTGTGCCTGTCCAGTCCAATCTTAGCAGAGTCCTATTGAGTCCATTTAGAGAGAATCATATATGTATGGTTACCCTTAATGTCTGAACAAGTTTCATCTTTGATGTTTAAGTCCTTGGTCTGCTTTTAGCAAGAGTTCTGTTAGGTCAGTTAGCAAAACTCCCCCTGCCCTAGACATCTTCCCTTAGTATCTTTCCATTCACTGGCCCTCTTATTTGCTTATTGGCTATAAATTCTACTTGTAGCACACTGCTCTCCCTTATTGCAATAGTCTCTGTATAGGCTTTCTTACCATTTTAACATGTATCAGAATATTTTTTCTTTAAGAGAATACAGGCAGTTGGACTCTGGTATCTACACTCTTGACCTTCACATTGTCCCAGACCAGCACTGTCCAATAGAACTATAATGCAAGCCACATATAGCATTATGTTTTTTTCTGGTAGCCACATTGAAAAGAAAAAAGAAAATGAAATAGGTAAAATGAATTTTTAAAATATTCTTCTTATCAAATATACCTGATATATTATTTTAACATCTTGTCAACGGTAAAAAATTATTCATGAGATTTTTTTTAAAAGATTTTATTTCATTATTTTTAGAAAGAGGGGAAGGGAGAGAGGCAGAGAGGGAGAGAGACATCAATGTATGGTTGTTTTTCACCTGCCTCCAGCCACAGACCTGACTGGAGACCTGGTTTGCAACCTTGTTATGTGCCCTGGCTGGGGAATCGAACCTGCGACCTTTGAGTTCGCAGGCCGGTGCCTTATCCACTGTGCTACCAGCCAGGGCTTCATGAGATATTTTACATTCTTTTTTCTACTAAGTCTTCAAAAGAGTGTTTTGCACTCTGAATGCCTCTCAATAGGACAAACCCATTTCAGGCATTCAGTCAACACAACTGGCAAGTGGCTAGAGTACTAGGCACTGTGAGTAACAAGACTTACTCGTGGCAGTGCCTGAGGCTGATGGAGCACTGAGAAGAAAGAGACAAAGAGAATATGGAGACAAGGAACCTGGCTGAGCAGAGGTACTGCAGACAGCTTTGTGGGCAAGATCCAGGGGCCACTGTGGGGGATTTGCTGTTGGGCTTATAACTGGGGAGTGTTTTTGGATTGAAGTAAAAATGACCTGGACTATGAAATGAAAACAGCATGGTGGTGAGCCAGTTAAAGGAAGTGGCTCCAAGTTCAGGACAAAAAAAGGCCTGTGTGTTGTAAAGGGAAGGCTGGTAAGTTGTAACATGCATGGACAGCACCTGGTACCCTGCTCAAATGCAGATTTTGACTCAACATGTTTGAGATGGAGCCTAAGATTCTGCATTTCTAAAGAACAACAAAGTATGGTGATGCTGCTGGTACATGGACCACACTTTGAGTAGCAAGGACTAGATTCATACTCTAAATGATTGACAAGAGACCTGGCAGGGGATGAAGTTTAATATTACCTAAGCTGTGGAGAGCTTTTGGACTGAATTTCTTTTAAGGTGTGGCATTAATAATTGCAGCTCACTGATTGAGCACCTACTATGTGCCAGGCACTGTGTTTTGTACTTTATACCAGACTTGGCAAATTATGGCTGCTGGGACTAATCTGGCCACTTCCTTTTTGGGTAAATAAAGTCTTATACTGGAATCCAGCCATACCCATTTGTTTATATATTGTCACCATTGCAAAGGCAAAGTTAAATGGCAACAGAGACCAATGGAGTACAAAGGCTAAAATATTTACTATCTGGCCCTTTATAGAAACATTTATAGAAACATTTTGTCAACCCTTTGCACAATGTTTTATTTAATTCCCATAAGATGTCCTTGAATAATATGTATATTGTCCCCTTTTACAGATGAATAAACAAAGCTTAGAGCTGTGATTTTTAACCAATATGCCACAGCATACTGGTGTGCTGCAATAATGTTTAAAACATGCAAATGCCTTATTCTTTAGTCAGGGCCATTGACTTCTTCTCCCTAAGATTGTGAAATTTAAAAATAGCTGTTTGGTATGAATGAGTCAAGATGATACCTATTTTTTGTCAGATCAGCAAAAATATATATTTTTTGGTGTGCTGCAGGATTTTAGTAATTATCTCATGTGTACCATGAGATGAAAAAGGTTGAAAATTGCTAATTTAGGGGCATTAATGTGCTTGCCAAAGGTCTCACAGCTAAAAAAAAAAAAAAAAAAAAAAAAAAAAAGGCAGAACTGGTCCTCATTCCCAGACTGACTATGCCAAAGAGGCCAACACCCAGGCTCTTTTTTTCATAGAAATAGGAATGAGCAGCAGAGGTCAGAGTGGGAACAGGTTATTGTTTTGTGGAATGGGCACAGACAATTATTCCTTGAGCACCTACTACATGCCAGCATAGGCTGGGTGCTTTCTATTGTAGTTCTTGATCCCTCCTTTTTTCCCCCTTGCCCACCTCTGCACTTAAACTGAAGCACTGACTAACTCCCACCTCAAATTCCTACATGTCTCTGTCCAGACCTCTCTCTGTACTGTGGGATGGCAATGGTTAGATAAATACTCCACTTCCCCATTCATTAGTGGAAAATTCAGGGGTGGAGTCTACAGGCTTGTTCAAGGTGTACACAACAATAAGTTGCCTCCACATCATTCCCCCAGTGTCCCAGTTGTGCTTCCAGGGATACCTCCCAAATCACCTACCTGAACCCAATTCCTTTTAGTTTTGTTCTCAGAGAAAACCAAACTGACATATGACACCATGAAAGTGCTGTGGACTCACTGGTGAGGAAATGGGCCCAGGGAGGCTGGCAAATTGTCTGTTGCAGGGGTCCATGGCCAGATTGGTGATTCACATCAACAATTCTTTAATTATGGTTTAGTGATGATAATAATGATGACCAAATGCTTGCTGTAAACAGATGAGGAGACCATGACTCAGCACTTAGGTTAAATTGCCTGAATTTGTTCACATGTTAGAACTGGGATTTTAGTTCTGTCTCACTAGGAACTTTTATCAAGGTTGGAACCTTGAGAGAGAATCTGTCGTTGAGGCTGTCAGGAAGAAATATGTGACTGAACCATGTTTATGCCTTTATATAAACTTTTAAGATTCTGGCAGGCAAGTGGTGTGGAGACTTACCTGTCTTGCAGCTGCAGGAGACATCCCTTCTAAGGCTCTACCTCAGAGAAGATAAATTTTTGGGGTAAAAACACACTGAACTCAAGTTAGAAAAATTGAAGTTTTTCTTCCTAATATTCTCTACAGATCATGATGGGATCTCTGTGATGTAATGTGATATTATCAAGATTGGGGAAACTGTGCAGTTTGCTATAGATTATCTGAGAAAAAAGAGCATATAAATATGTATGTGTATGTATTTCTTTTTAAAAATTTTTTAAATACATTTTATTTACTTTGCTATTACAGTTGTCCCAGTTTTTCCCCCCTCCAGCAGTGTCCCCCTTAGTTCATGTCCATGAGTCATGCATGTAAGTTCTTTGGCTTCTTCTTTCCTTTATTCTTCTTAACATCGCCCTGTCTACTCTATAACTACCAATGTGTACTTTTTTCCCCCTTTCACATCTAGACAATTCACCATTTAATTACTGCCTTCTGTCAGCATCTCAAAACATATTAATACAAAGTTTTCTTTTTGTTATTTCAAAATGCCTACATTAATTCATTTGTTTAAAGAATTACTCTTTTTAAGTAATATGAATTGCAATATTACCAAACACATGCAAAAATACATTTATAAACATACATTATTTT
>PVIW01017011.1:0-15131 GCA_004026585.1 Noctilio leporinus | reverse complement strand
TCCACTTTCTCCACTTCTATTCAACATTGTCTTGGAAGTTCTAGCTATAGCCATCAGAGAAGAAAAAGGAATCAAAGGTATCCAAATTGGAAAAGAGGAAGTCAAACTGTCATTATTTGCAGATGATATGATAGTGTACATACAAAACCCGATGGGCTCCACCAAAAACTTACTCAACCTAATAAGCAAATTTAGCAAAGTAGCTGGGTATAAAGTCAATAATCAGAAATCAAAAGCATTTTTGTATACCAATAATGAAACAACAGAAATAGAAGTGAAAAACAAATCCCATTTACCATAGCAAGAAGAAAAATAAAATACCTAGGAATCAACTTAACTAAGGAGGTAAAAGACCTGTACTCAGAAAACTACAGAACAATGAAGAAAGAAATCAAGGAAGATACAAATAAATGGAAGCATATACTATGCTCATGGATGGGAAGAATTAACATCATTAAAATGTCCATACTACCCAAAGCAATCTACATATTCAATGCATTCCCAATTAAACTACCAATGACAGACTTCACAGAATAGAAAAATTATTTAAAAAATTTATATGGAGCCAAAAACGCCCACGAATAGCCACAGCAATGTTGAGAAAGAAGAACAAGGTAGGAGGAATCACAATACCTGACTTAAAACAATACTACAAGGCTACTGTCATCTAAATTATCTGGTACTGGCATAAGAATAGACATATAGATTAATGGAACAGAATAGAGAGCCCAGAAATTAACCCAGGACTCTATGGTCAACTAATATTTGACAAAGTGGGAAGGAACATCAAATGGAGTAAAAACAGTGTTTTCAACAAATGGTGTTGGGAGAACTGGTTAGCATTATGCAAAAAGATAAAAGTAGACCACCAACTTACACCATATACCAAAATAAACTCAAGATGGATAAAGGATTTAAATATAAACAGTGCCACCATAAAGGTCCTGGAGAAAAATATAGGCAGTAAACTTTTGGAAAATCTACACAGAAATATGTTTACTGATACTTCACCAAGGGCAAAGGAAATCAAAGAACGAATCAACAAATGGGATTATATCAATTTGAAAAGTTTCTGTCTAGCTAAAGAAAATATCAGCAAAATTCAAAGGGAACCAACTGTATGGGAAAACATAATTGCCAATGATACCTCAGACAAAGGTCTGATCTCCAAAATATATAAAGAACTAATGCAACTCAAAACCAGAGAGACAGACAGCCCAATTAAAAAATGGGCAAAGGACCTGAAAAGACAACTCACTGAGGAAGGGATACAAAGGGCCCAGGGGCATATGAAAAAATGCTCAACATCCCTAGTAATCAGAGAGATGTAAATTAAAACCACAATAAGATACCACCTCACACCTGTCAGAATTGCAATCATCAACAAATCAACAAACAACAAGTGTTGACGAGGATGCGGGGCAAAGGGAACCCTCATACACTGTTGGTGGGAATGCAGGCTGGTACAGCCACTGTGGAAAACAGTATGGGGTTTCCTTAAAAAACTAAAAATGGAACTGCCTTTTGATCCAGCAATTCCACTACTTGGACTCTACCCAAAGAATCCTGAAACACCAATTCATAGGAACCTAAGTACACCTATGTTCATAGCAGCACTATTTACAATAGCTAAGTGCTGGAAACAGCCTAAGTGCCCATCAATGGATGATTAGATCAAAAAACTTTGGTACATTTACACAATGGAATTCTATAGAGCAGAAAGAAAGAAGGAGCTTGTACCCTTTGCAACAACATGGATGGAACTGGAGAGTATTATGATTAGTGAAATAAGCCAGTCAGTGAAGGACAAATACCATATGATTTCACCTGTTACGGGACAATAATGAACAAAACTAACAACAAGCAAAGCAGAACCAAATATATGAATACATGAATAGGCCTTCAGTGTTCAGGGGGAAATGATTTGGGGGGAGAGGGGAGGCCGAGGCATGGCAGGGGAGCAGCTTAGGCAAGAACCTATTATAAAGGAACCATGGACATGGACAACAGGTGGGATTGACTTTGGGGGAATGGGTGGGGGCAAGGGGGACAGAGGGGAGCAAAAAGGGGATGGATGTAATACAACAACAATAAAATTTTTAAAAAAACAGAACACTATTTGGACATAAAAATTAAATTAAAAAAGCACGAAAATAAAATAAAATATTATCCTTTGCAAAGCATAGGCGGTGCTGGAGAACATTATGTTAAGTGAAATGAGCCAGTCAGAGAAGGACAAATATTATATAATTTCACTCATATGTGGAATCTAATGAACAACTGAACTTTCAAGCAAAATAAAGGCAGTATCATATACAGCAAGTGACAGTTCTTGGTAGGGGTATAGAGGATAAAGGAATCAAGCCAAAAAAAAAAAAAACAAAAACCTCATGGACATGTACAACAATGTGGTGATTATTAGATGTGGAGGGGTGATAAGTAGAGATGAGGGATGAGGAAGATCAATGGTGATGAAAAATAAAATAACAAAATATGACTGGGTAATAAAAAGAAATGGGTAGATCTCTGGCTTTGGATTCAAGACCCATGTGGGATCAAATTCTGACTCCATGGTGGTATTGATTAAATTACCTTATCTGTTTAAGGGCCTTAATTTACTTAACTACAAGGCAGAGATAGAATACTTAAGTTATAATGTGGATATGAAGACTAAATAAAATATGTAAATCAAAAATATTTTTTCTTGACAAGAAAATTTATTATAGAGCAAGGAGACTGATAATAAATAAGGTAAATAATAAATAAATAAATAAATAATACTGTATTAAGCATATTTACAGAGGACCAAAGAAAAGTGATGCATAGGTAGTTTTGAACAATGACCTAAAAGAGGTAAGGAAGTTATTAATACATCTTTGGTATATTTTTAAAAAGATTTTATTATTTCCAGAGAGAGGAAGGAAGAGAGGCAGAGAGAGAGAGGCAGAGAGGGTAAGAAACATCAGTGTATGGCTGCCTTTCACCTGTCTTCAGCTATGGTCTTGGTTGGAGACCTGGCTTGCAACCTGGTTATGGGCTCTGGCTGGGGAATTGAACCAGCAATCTTTGGGTTTACAGGCCGGTGCTTTATCTACTGTGCTATCAGCCAGGATCATCTTTGTTATTTTTATGTTTAAAAAAGTTCTCCTCCAAATTAGAAAAAAATATTCTGCTCATGCAGAAGCAATATAATACTGTTTTGACAAACAACCAACAAGGAACAGAGATAAATGTTTCCCTACATTTTCCCTAGAATATATAAATTTATCTATGCATCATTCATCTGTTGGCTTTTTGTTTTAAAGATTTTATTTGTTACTTTTTTAGAGAGAGGGGAAAGGAGAAAGGTAGAAAGGAAGAAAGGTATCAATGTATATGGTTGCTTTTCACCTGCCTCCAGTTACAGACCTGGCTGGAGACCTGGCTTGCAATCTGGTTATGTTGACCTGGGTGTGAATCAAACCAGCGTCCTTTGGGTTCGCAGGCCGGCACCTTATCCACTGTGCCACCACATCTGTTGGCTTTCTATCTATCATCTATCTACTTATCTATCTAGTTATCTATCACCTATCTATCATCTATCTATGCAGTTTGGCAAGTTACATTTTAAGCAGACACCATATGAAAGAAATGAACATGAAATTTGGATAATGCAAGAATTTTGAAGAACTAAAATATGACCATTATTTCAAAGGGCTCATAGTTAAGCCAATTCATAGAACAAAGGGACTCATTAAAGTTTTGGTAAAAAGATAAAACAGCAAAAATACTAAATATATTAAGATATTAATATCCATGAAAATTATGTTAGACTACTATTAATACATCAATTTCCAAAGAATAATTAAAGGGAGAGATACCAAATATTTTTTTGAGGAAAAGTGAAGAGCCATAGCATCTCAAGGATCCCTTCACCAAGATGGCAATGCGGTCACCCAGGATGTCAGCTTCATCCATGTAGTGTGTGGTCAGTAAGATGGTGCGATCCTGTTTATACTGCTGAAGGAGATCCCAGGTGGCCCTCCTTGAGGATGGGTCCATGCCAGCTGTGGGCTCATCAAGTATCACTACCTAAGACCAGAAGAATTATTCCATGACTTTGATTAAACATTAGGTATTAATGTGACTAGTATCCTACCAGTCATGGGGCTTACTCTGTTTTTGCTATTTCAGTCAATTGTCCAACTGAGCTAAGATAATAAGTTTAGACTAAAAGTGAATTAGAAATGCTGGACTGATTCCAAACCTATGACCATTTTATACCCACAAGATTGATAATGTGAATCCATTTGGAATTTGGGAGAATCCTTTTAGTGTATTAGGTACACATCAATTTTGGGGGTTGTATCAATTGAATTTTTAGACCAGCTTCAGTGGGGACACATTTTTCACTTCTATGTTACTTTTACCTTGGAGCCCCCTATAAGTGCTATAATGATGGAGAGTTTGCGCTTCATTCCTCCACTCAATGACTCTGAAAATGCATTTTGCTTTTCTATCAGGTTAAAAGCAGACAGCATACGGTCAATCTCCATAGGGTATATCTTCCTAGGGACTCCTTTTATCTGGAAAAAGGAGGCAGAATTTAGATGGTGTTTCTAGCTTTATCTTAGAAATATTTTGCATCAGCTCTTTTTTTACGCCATCTACACAGTGTTTTCTTTGCCTCATTTTAGATTTAAAGTGATTTTATCAAAAATGTATTTTTGTACTTTCTAAGAATAAGGATATTGATAGTAGGTAATCTATCTTAAGTACATGAATAGAGTGGGAAAGAAGGAGCATATCTTTGACTTACCACACAATAGAAATAAAGGTGTTCTGATACTGTCAAGTAATTAAACAACAAGTCTTGCTGGGGACACAAGCCCAGGCTTTTCCTAATCTGGACCATCTGCTTTGAAATGTCATATCCATTCACATAGGCCTTTCCACTGGTAGCTGGATAGAGGCCTAGGATCAAAAAGACATAACAGCAGCTTAATTTTCATGAGGGACCATGACAACAAACTGTGCATTAGCACCTCAACTTTAAAATATAATTACAAATTGCTCATTAGAATTGCAATATCTAATCACCTTACACCCATGAAAATGGCTATTATCAAGAAGACAAAAAATAACAAATTTTGGAGAGGATGTGAAGGAACGCAAACCCTTGTACACTGCTTGTGGGAATGTAAATTGGTGCAGTCACAGTGAAAAACCAATATGGAGGTTCCTCAAGAGGATTAAGAATAGAGCTACCATATACCACACCAATCTTTCTTCTGGGTATCTACCTAAAATTTTTGAAAACACTTATTCATAAAGATAGAAATATATAGTCATTGCAGCCTTATTTACAATAGCCAACACAAGGCAACAAATCATGTCTGTCAGTAAATGATTTAAGATGTGATATATATATATATACATAAATCTACTCAGCCATTAGAAAATGAAATCTTGCCATTTGCCACAACAAGGGTGGATCTTGAAGATATTATGCTTACTGAAGTCAGTCAGGTGGAAAAGGACAAGGATCATGTGATTTCACTCATATGTGGTATATAAAACAAAAAGCAGTTAACAAACTCAAAGATACAGACAACAGAATGGTGGTTACAAGAGGGAAAGAAGAGTAGGAGAAGGGTAAATAGGGTGAAGGAAGTCAAATACAAGATAATAGAAGGAAAGTAGACTTTGGGTGATAAGCATCCAGTAGAGCATACAGATGCATTATAAAGTTATACACCTGAAATTTATGCTATTAACCAAAGTTTGCACAATAAATTTAACATTAAAAAAACTAATATCAAAGCCCTCCTGAGCTTTGTTTAAAAAAAAAAAAAAAAAAAAAACTGAAGCTTTTGTGGTATTACTGGTACATTTAGGAGAGGTATTTTATGTTTTTTTAAATTGTATTTTGCAAAAAATAAAAACCTACAGAAAAGTTGCAAGGATAGTACAATAAATTTTCTTATATTCCCCACCTAAAAAAGAATAATTATCGCTATCTCACAAAAGGAAAATTCTAGAAATAATCAATTGTTATCTTTGGAGCAATGAAATTAGAAATATGTTTTACTTTTTTGTTTATTTAATGGTATGTTCTAATTTTCAGTGATTATGAACAAGTACAAACCATCCAGGTAATAAAAATACTAAAAATTTGTTAAAATAGGACATTTTAGCATTGCCATGAGCAATTAAACAACACTTATGGATTATAAGATGTGCACTGCCTTAGGCTGTAGGAGATGCTTTTAAAACTGAGAATCTAGACAGTAAAACTATTATCATTGAAAACTTTAACTGGATATCTAAGATGGCAGCAGAGTAGCTAGGAACAGCTTGTTCCATGTCCTCCCACCCCAAATTTGGAGACAGAATACAGAACAAAAACTGAAGGACAGAGGCAAAAGGTGAGTGGAAACACGGATGTGGGATATGAGCAGAAGCAAACTCCAGGACTAAAGCAGGATCAGAAACAAATAAACAGTGCAGCCAGCACACTCTAAGTGAAGGCTGGTAGTCACCCCTTTCTAAGGAGGCCCTAGGTAGCTTCCCAGCCTAATGGCTGCAGAGTAGAGACCTCTGTGGACCTGCGCAGGAGCTGAGTTACCAGGGCGTAGAGAGCCGCATGGGCCCTGAAAACTGCCGGCACTAGGTGGAAGATTGCTGGAGAAAGCATAGAGAGGCCCCCACCACTGCCGGGTGTTGCTGAATCACCACAGGGCTTTCCCTGGCACCCTTCTACCCAGGAAAGATCCAACTAGAAACTTTGTATGAAACATTTGGAGGCTTGGGAAAGTGGAGCCAGGACCTGACCCTGAGAGACTGTGATCTCTGGAGAGAGAGTGATGTAGGAAAATAGGGCACAAAGGCTCTGATACTGTGATGAAAACCACATAGAGACACACTTAAAAGGGGAGCCAAGGCAAGGCACTAAACTTGGAAGGGGCCCAGTGCTTGTCTCAGACCTGAGAGCTGCTCAGAGAGGAGAACCTGACACCAAGACAATAGGTAGGGGCTGAATGCAGCAGTTTCCTGTTGGGACACAGAGAAAAGAAGAAACAGCTCTGGAAAGCCTCTTCTCTAGATACCAGGAGCTACCCAGTTTCTAGGGCCAATAGGTGCAAAACTCCCTGTTGCATAACTTTCAAACCTCATATACTGCCTACTCCTTCTTCTCACCCCAATTTAACTTCTTCCTTTCATCTCTTACCATGGATTTCAATCCAATTGTGCTCCAGCAACTACATAGTTACATTCTGCCCTCTTACTTACATACCCATTCCACCCCCTCAAAACCATTTGTGATAGTCAGTAGCTACCTCAAATAATTTTTCCTGTACTTAAAGAACCCATAGTTGTATCCCACCTGTATTGACTTTACTGGGTAGGTGGACAAGTTGGATATTAATACATTTCTTCAAAAACACACCCAGGTAATCACTACTTTTGTATCTCAAATATCAAATTCTATCACTCCCCTCCTCTATTCTGTTTCCTTCCTGTAGCCCTTTCCAGTTTTCATTTTAAATGTTAATTTTTTCCTGTATTGACCTGGTCTACTCTCTCCTCCATATTACCCCCAATCCTCCTATATAAATCTTAGCTCATTAATTGTTGATAGTGTGGGGAGGGATATTTTCACCACTTAAATCCAATTATTTGTTATATATATTGATTGTCAATTTTTCTCTTCTCTCTCTCTCTCTCTCTCTCTCTCTCTCTCTATATATATATATATATATATATATTAGTTTTTTATGTTAAATTTATTGTGCAAACTTTGGTTAATAGCATAAATTTCAGGTGTATAACTTTTGTAATACATTTGTATGCTCTACTGGATGCTTACCACTCAAAGTCTACTTTCCTTCCATTATCTTGTATTTGTTTAAGTTTAGGCTGAAACTTAAAACTATATGCTTCCCTCCTCTAACTCCACTCCACCTTCTTCTTTTTTACCTTACAGGGAAACTTACCTTTTTTTTTTTTTTTTTCTATTACCCACTCTCAATATTCCTCTTCTCTCTGCCCTCACAAAATCATTTTTCTGTCAGTAAGTCACCTCACATTATTTTTCCTCTCTTATAATAGTCTTAATCTCTTTACACCTGTATTAATAGTGTCTTATTTGCTGCTGGTAGGGGGATTGTGGATGGGGATTATTTTTGTGAGTGTGTATCTGTTTCCTGGGCTGTTTGGTTTTTGATCCAACAGAACTGGTACAACAGCATACAACACATGGTGGGCAGTGTGATCTTCAATAAACTGCAGTGTGATCTTCAATCAGCTAGCCAGAGAGAACTACTCTCCAAAACAATAAACCAAAAACAAATATAAATCAAATAACGACCAGAAAGCTCATGTTAACAGCATAAAGGGTAGCCCAAGAGCATCAAGATCAAGAACTGAAAGGAACTATACCACCAAGTCCCACACTTCTCCTAATGTCATACCACAATGACAAGGAGTCAAAGCAGACCAAGCTAATTCACAGAAAGAAATAAGAAGAGTCATCCAAAATGGGGAGACAAAGTGACAACCACCAATTGCACGCAAAGGAGGGATCCCCAGAAAGGCTGCTAAATGAAACTGAGGTAAGAAAATTACCAGATCTTGAGTTCAAAATACTGATTATTAAAAGCCTCAATGAGTGCTTGCTTTGGCAGCACATATACTAAAATTGGAATGATACAGAGAAGATTAGCATGGCCTCTGCACAAGGATGACATGCAAATTCCTGAAGTGTTACATATTTTTTCAACCAACAACAAGTGTTGGCGAGGATGTGGGACAAAGGGAACCCTTGTGCACTGTTGGTGGGAATGCAGGCTGGTACAGCCACTGTGGAAAACAGTATGGGGTTTCCTCAAAAAACTAAAAATGGAATTGCCTTTTGATGCAGCCATTCCACTATTTGGACTATATCCAAAGAATCCTGAAACACCAATTCATAAGAACCTATGTACGCCTATGTTCATAGCAGCACTATTTATAATAGCCAAGTGCTGGAAATAGCCTAAGTGCCCATCAGAGTGGATGATTGGATCAAAAAACTTTGGTAGCTTTACACAATGGAATACTACACAGCAGAAAGAAAGAAGGACCTCTTAACCTTTACAACAACATGGATGGAACTGGAGAGTATTATGCTTAGTGAAATAAGCCAGTCAGTGAAGGACAAATACCATATGATCTCACCCATTACAGAACAATAATGAACAAAACTAACAACAAGCAAAACAGAACCAAATATATGAATACAGTGAATAGGCCTTCAGTGATTAGGGGGAAGGGAGTTGGGGGGAGGGGGGAGGCAGAGGCAAGGAAGGGGAGCAGTTTAGACAAGAACCTAGTATAAAGTAACCATGGGCATGGACAACAGGTGGGTTTGACTTTGGGGGAAATGGGTGGGTGTGGAGGGGGACAGAGGGGAGCAAAAAGGGGATGGATGTAACACAACAATAATAAAAAAAAATAAAGGAAAAAAAAAGAAATAAAATAAAAAGTAAAAACAAACAACAACAAAAAAACCCCTCAATGAGCTCAGTTAGAACTACACAAAACTCCAGGTAAGTTACAAGGAATTTACTGAGTGAGAACTACACCAGTATGAAAAAGGACATAGAAACCATCAATAAAAGCCAAGAAAAAATGAAGAATACAATTGCTGAAATGAAGAACATAGTAAAGGAATTAAAAGGAGGCTAGATCAAGTAGAGGATTGAATCAGTGAGCTGAAAGACAAAGTGAAAAAAATTCCCAGACAGAACAACAAAATAAAAAAAGGCTAAAAAAAGAAGAAGAGGAGTTAAGAGAGATATAGGACAACATGAAACATAATAATATATGTATCATGGGGATATTAGAAGGAGAAGAGGAGCAAGGGATAGAAAACTTGTTTAAAAAAACAATGACCGAAAACTTTCCCAACTTGAAGAGATAAAACATCACACAAATCCAGGAGGCATAGAGGGTCTCAATAAAGATGAACCCAAAGAGGCCCACACCAAACACATCATAATCAAGATCAAAAAATTCAAA
The DNA here is from genome assembly GCA_004026585.1 of Noctilio leporinus. Lineage (NCBI taxonomy): Eukaryota > Metazoa > Chordata > Mammalia > Chiroptera > Noctilionidae > Noctilio > Noctilio leporinus. Next base: position 5,090 of record PVIW01017011.1, on the reverse strand, counting down.
GACAAAGAGAGAATCTTAGAGATAGCAAAAGGAAAACAGAACTTTTCACTGTAGGGAAACAAAATACACTTTATTTTCAAATGCATATGGAATATTCTCTAAGATAGACCATGTAGTTGTATACAACACAAGCCTCAAAAAATTTAAAAAACTGAAATTATATGAAGTATCTTCTGAGATGACAATGGCTTGAAACTAGAAACCAACCTCAAAAACAAAACAAAACAAAACAAAACCCAAAAGCATTCAAATTCATGGAGATTAAGTAACATGCTATTAAGTAATGAGTAGATTAACAACAAGATCAAAGAAGGTATCAAAAAGTTTCTGGAAAAAAATGAAAATGAATACACAACAACCCAAAACCTATGGGACACAGCAAAGACACTACTCAGAAGGAAGTTCATAGTAACATAGTCCTACCTAAAATCATTAGAAGAAGCTTACACAAACAACCTAACCCTATAGCTACAAGAACTAGAGGAACAACAACAAACAAAACCCAAAGCAAATGGAAGGAAATGATCAAGATCAGAGCAGTATTAAATGACATAGAAAATAAAACTACAATTCAAAAACTCAATAAACCTAGGAGCTGGTCCTTTGAAAAGATAAACAAAATTGACAAGCCTTTAACCAGATTCATCAAGAAAAAAGAGAGGTCCCCAATAAACAAAATCATAAATGACAGAGGAGAAATCACAAACCATACCACAGAAATACAATAGACTGTCAGAAATTACTGCAAACAACTACATGACAAGAACTTTGACAACTTGGGTAAAATGGACAAATATCTAGAAACATATAATCTTCCAAAACCAAATCAAGGAGTAGAAAGCTTGATGAACATAGATGTTAAAAATCTCAAACAAAATATTGGCAAATGGAATCCAACACTACGTTAGGAAGATCATACACCGTGATCAAGTGGGATTCATCCCAGGGATGTAAGGAGGATACAACATTCTCAAATCAATAAATGTAATACACCACATAAACAAAATGAAATACAAAAACCCTATGATCATATCAATAGATGCTAAAAAAGCATCTGATAAAGTATAGCAACCATTTATAATTAAAGTGCTCAGCAAAGTAGGAATGGGGGGGGGCATGCCTCAAGATAATAAAGGCCAGATATGAGAAATCTGTAGCTAACATCATATTCAAAAGGCAAAAACTAAAAGCTTTCTCTCTCAGATCAGGAATGAGACAAGACTGTACATGTTCTCCAATTCTATTCAACATAATTTTGGAAGTTCTAGCCATAGTAATCAGACAAGAAAACGTAATCAAAGGCATCTAACTTGGGAAGGAAGAATTAAAACTGTCATTACTTGCAGATGACATGATAGTGTACATAGAAAGCCCAATAAACTCCATTAAAAACTTACTTGACCTAATAAGCAAATTTAGCAAAATAGCTGGATATAAAGTCAATATCCAGAAATCAAAAACATTTTCTGTATACCAATAATGAAACATCAGAGATAGAAACTAGAAAACAAATCTCATTTACCATAGCAACAAGAAAAATAAAGTACCTAGGGATAAACTTAACCAAGGAGGTAAAAGATCTGTACTCAGAAAACTACAGAATATTGAAGAAAGAAAATACAAATAAATGGGAGCATATACCATGTTCATGGATGGGAAGAATGAACCTCATTAAAATGTCCATACTACCCAAAGCTATCTTTAGATTCAATGTAATCCCAATTAAAATACCAATGACAGACTTCACAGAGATAAGAAAAATACTTTAAAAACTTATATGGAGCCAAACTTACCCATGAATAGCCACAGCAATCTTGAGAAAGAAAAACAAGGTAGGAGGAATCACAATACTCTCTTACAAGGCTACTGTAATCAAATCATCTGGTATTGGCATAAGAATAGACATATAGATCAATGGAACAGAATAAAGAGCCCAGAAATAAACCCAGGACTCTATGGTCAATTAATATTCAACAAAGAGGGAAGAAACATAAAATGGAGTAAAAATAGTCTCTTCAACAAATGGTGTTGGGAGAACTGGACAGCCACATGCAAAAAGTAAAAGTAGACCACCAACTTACACCATACAGCAGAATAAATTCCAGATGGATAAAGGACTTAAACATAAGTAGTGCCACCATAAAGGTCCTGGAGAAAAATATAGGCAGTAAAATTTTAGATATCCTACACAGAAATATGCTTACTGATACTGCTCCAAGGGCAAAGGAAGTAAAAGAACAAATCAACAAGTGGAACTATATCAAATTGAAATTTTCTGTTCAGCTTAAGAAAACACCAGCAAAATTCAAAGGGAACCAACTGTATGGGAAAACATTTTCCAATGATACCTCAGACAAGGGTTTGATCTCCAAAATATATAAAAGACTCGTGCAACTCAACACCAGGGAGACAGACAGCCCAATTAAAAATGGGCAAAGGACGTGAAAAGACAACTCTCTGAGGAAGACATACAAAGGGCTCAGAGGCATATGAAAGAATGCTCAACATCACTAGCCATCAGAGAGATGCAAATTAAAACCACAATAAGATACCATCTCACACCTGTCAGAGTGACAATCATCAACAAATCAACAAACAACAAGTGTTGGTGAGGATGTGTGGCAAAGGGAACCCTGGTTCACTGTTGGTGGGAATGCAGGCTGGTGCAGCCACTATGGAACACAGTATGGAGTTTCCTTAAAATATTAAAAATGAAACTGGCTTTGGATTCAGCTATTCCACTAGTAGTGCTATACTCAAAGAACCCTGAAACACCAATTCATAAGAACCCATGTACCCCTATGTTCATAGCAGCACTATTTACAATAGCCAAGTGCTGGAAACAGCCTAAGTGCCCATTGGTGGATGATTGGATCAAAAAACTTTGGTACATTTACACAACGGAATACTACACAGCAGAAAGAAAGAAGGAACTCCTATCCTTTGCAACAACATGAATGGAACTGGAGAGTATTATGCTTAGTGAAATAAGCCAGTCAGTGAAAGACAAATATCATATGATCTCACCCATTACAGGACAATAATAAACAAAAATAAAGAAGCAAAAGAGAACTAGATACATGAATACAATGAATAGACCTTCAATGGGCAGAGGGGAGGGGACAGTTAGTAGGAAGAGGCAAAGAAGGGGAGTAGTTTTTTCAAGGAACTAGCATGGAAGAACCATGAAAATGGACAAGTGGGATTGACTTTGGAAGGAAGTGGGTAGGTGGGGAAGAGGATAGAGGGGATTAAAAAGGGTATGGATGTAATACAATAATAATAAAATTAAATTAAAGCATATTTTATTAAAAAAAAAAAAAAAAAAAAAACAGACCAGACCACACAGTTCACAGTTCTAGCACTCAGAAAAATAAAGTGTTGTTGCTTCTGCGGACAAGTGAGGGCTGAAGTAGCAGAAGAAACTCCTAATCTCTCAGCAAAGTCTGCTTGTTTAGAGGGCCCCTATAGTCCTAGAATGTCTACAGACACCCACACTGGGAACCACAATGACGGAAACACCTAGAGACATCCCAGTCCCACAGGGGAAACAGGAGAAGTGCCTGGAAAAGGGGCAAGTGCTGACTGAGCCAATAACATTGTTTCCTCTCAGACACCTCCCCAACCTACACAAGCACAATGTTGTGAAAGGCGTTTCCCTGCACTGACTAATACCTAAGGCTCTGCCCTCTATAATGTAACAAATACCACAGTTCTACTTAAGAAATAGAGGCAAACACAGGAACATGTCAAGTTGAGGATACAGAGAAGTATGGCCCAGAAGAGGGAGCAGATCAAGTTTCCAGTGGGAGAACTAAATGATGAGGAGATAGCTAACCTAACAAATGAGGAATTCAAAACACTGGTGATAATGATGCTTACAGACTTGACAGACATCATTCAGTATGGCAAATGCACAATAAGTGGAGGGTATTGTATATTAAATAAAATAAACAAACAAAAAAATCCACACAAAACCAATGGTTAGGAGTTCCTTCTTTCTTTCTTTTCTTTTTTTTTCCATTTTTTTAAAATTTTATTGTTGTTGTATTACATCCATCCCCTTTTTGCTCCCCTCTGTCCCCCACCCCCATTCCCCCCAAAGTCAATCCCACCCTTCTTTCTTTCTGCTGTGTAACATTCCATTGTTTAAATGGACCACAGTTTTTTGATCCACTCATCTGCTGATGTGCACTTAGGCTGTTTCCAGCGCTTGGCTATTGCAAATAGCAATGTTATGAACATTAGAACGCATAGGTTCTTTTGAATGGGTGTTTCAGAAATATTTGGGTATAATTCCAGCAGGGAAATAGCTGGGTCAAAAGGCAGTTCTATTTTTAGTTTTTTGAGGAAATTCCATACTATTTTTCACAGTGACTGCATCAGTCTGAATTCCCATCAGCAGTGCAATAGGGTTCCCTTTTCTCCACATCCTTGACAGCATTTGCTGTTAGTTGATTTGTTAATGACGGCCATTTTGACAGGTGTGAGGTGGTATCATATTGTGATTTTAATTCACATATCTTGGATGGCTAGTGATGTTGAGATTTCTTTCATAAGCATCTGGTCCCTTTGTATGTCCTTGAAGAAGTTTCTGTTTAGTTCCTTCACTCTTTTTTTTTTTTTTTTTTTTCATTTTATTGTTGTTGTATTACATCCATCCCCTTTTTGCTCCCCTCTGTCCCCCTCCCCACCCATCCATTCCCCCCAAAGTCAATCCCACCTGTTGTCCATGTCCATGGTTCCTTTATACTAGGTTCTTGTCTAAGCTGCTCCCTTTTCTTGCCTCTGCCTCCCCCCTCCCCCTCCCCCCAACCCCTTTTCCCCTGACCACTGAAGGCCTATTCCTTGTATTCATACACTTGGTTCTGTTTTGCTTGTTGTTAGTTTTGCTCATTATTGTCCCGTAATGGGTGAGATCATATGATATTTGTCCTTCACTGACTGGCTTATTTCACTAAGCTTAATACTCTCCAGTTCCATCCATGTTGTTGCAAAGGGTACAAGTTCCTTCTTTCTTTCTGCTATATAGAATTCCATTGTGTAAATGTACCAAAGTTTTTTGATCCAATCATCCACTGATGGGCACT
>PVIW01017010.1:0-15135 GCA_004026585.1 Noctilio leporinus | reverse complement strand
TGCCTATATTTTTCTCCAGGACCTTTATGGTGGCACTGCTTATGTTTAAATCTTTTATCCATCTTGAGTTTATTTTGGTGTATGGTGTAAGTTGGTGGTTTAGTTTTATCTTTTTGCATGTTGCTGTCCAGTTCTCCCAACACCATTTGTTGAAGAGACTGTTTTTACTCCATTGGATGTTCCTTCCCCCTTTGTCAAAATGATTGTAACTAACAGTAATCAGGACCTAACAATATTGTTCTGATTCTTGTGATATGTCTGAGAAAATCAGTATTTTTTTAATTTCCTATTCTTCATATTCATCAGGTTACCTCATGCTATAAATAGGCTCATATGAAGTGAGTAGTTAATTCCCTTTCACTTAATATGTGTAATTTGTGTAATTAACTGTGGCTTAAAACATGTAATAATCGTCTCATCATTTTCTCAGTGCTATTGTCTCTGTGCACCCACTGATCTTAACAAGCCACAGATATTGCAGCATTATGCTCTCAATACAGATCTACATTACCCTTCCCATTATAGGTCTATTATCCTTGAAACATAAATAAATGTATTCCTACATAAAAGGCCTCCCTGAAATACTAATAATTTCGTATAGAAATACCTGATGTTAAACAGCAACACAGAGCAGTATTCATGTGTTTACTCTGAATTTAGTAACAGAAGAGATGGCAGATTCCAAATGCATTTGCTTATTTTATGATTTACCCACTGCAGCCAACTCTGTATCTAGGCTAATTTGCTCATCTGGTTTTAGTCTGAGTCATATAAAGTGAATGGTATATTTTATTTCCATATGAGCTATTTAGCTCTACCCAGAGAAAGTCATCCATAAACTGCATTAAAACTTCAGCCAATCATCTTATAGATATATGCCTGTGGTCCAAGGAAATGAGATTAAAATATGAGAATTATGACTAAAACTTATTGTACTATTTCTACATGCCATGCTCTGTTCTAACTGACTTATAGAAAAAAGTTAATGCAATAGTAGTACTAGCAACAATTCATATTAGACATTTTTATAAGTGATGGCAAGATGTTTATTGATACTGCACAGGAAGTGATGGAACATCACAAAACTACACTAAAAGAGTCTAAACACATATAATTGTGCACATATATAAATATATATGCATGAATACATTCATCAGGGCAAATTCATTTAAAAGTATAAGGCAGGAGGATCCAAGATGACAGAGGAGTAAGTGGAAGCTACACTAACTTCCTTCCAGAACAAATTTGGAATTATAACTAAATTATGGAGAAATACTACAGAATAACCCACTGAACAATACCTGGGGAGGAGCTTTATAACCAGGGGCAGACAGAAGAAACTGTTCCATCACAATGTGACTGGTACGGAGTGCAGAGGAGATGCCAAAGGACTGGCTGGACTCCCACAGGTGGCAGCTAAAGGTCTGGAGAAGTGTTTCCGCAGCCAGGTGGTTCCAATGAGAAATGTAGGGTCTAAGCCCCATACTGGGCTCCCCAACTTACAGCATCAGCGCCAGAGAGGAACCCAGATAGCATCTATGAGAAAAATGGAGTGGTTTCTGCCTGCCAGGGAGAGATGGCTAGAGTCACAAAGAGCTTCTTAAAGGGACAATGGACAAAATTTCATTTGTACCCACTTAACCCTGGGCTCCAGCAAAAGGAAAACAGAGTGGACTAGAGACACTCAGGGAGAATTTGGGGATGGTGACTTTGGGGAAAGCCTGGAGGGAGCAGCTGACAGGATCCCTGTGCTGAGCCATCCCCCAAACTGCTGGAATGTTCTTGTGACTGGTAGATCCTCAATATTTTTTATATTTCAAATCTCAAAGTTTACCATTCCTCTCTTCTACTCTATTTCTCCTTTCTCCTGTCATTTCTTTTTCTTTTCTTTTTTTAAACTTTATTTTTTTCTCTGTTTTAGCCTGGTTTTCATTCCTCACTCTTAGTATTCTTTCTTTCTCTGTGATCACAAAGAGACTTTTTCCTCTAAACATTGTTTTACCCTTTTCTTTCTTTCTTTTTTCTCTCTTATTCCCCTCCCTCCCATATTAATTTTTGCTCATTGTTTGTCTATACTGCAATAAGTTTTAGTCATAATTCTCATATTTTAATCTCATATCCTTGGACCGCAGGCATATATCTATAAGATGACTGGCTGCACTTTTTTTTTTTTTTTTTTTTTAAGATTTTATTTCATCATTTCTAGAAAGAGGGGAAGGGAGAGAGGTAGAGAGGGAGAGAGACATCAATGTATGGTTGCTTTTCACCTGCCTCCAGCCACAGATCTGACTGGAGAACTGGTTTGCAACCTGGTTATGTGCCCTGGCTGGGGAATTGAACCTGTCTGTGATCTTTGGGTTCGCAGGCCGGTGCCTTATTCACTGCACTACCAGCCAGGTGGCTGCACTTTTAACACAATTTATGGATGACTTTCTCTGGGTAGAGCTAAATAGCTCATATGGAAATAAAATATACCATTCACTTTATATTAATCAGACTAAAACCAGATGAACAAATTAGCCTAGATATAGACTTGGCTGCAATGGGTAAATCATAAAATAAACTAATGCTTATTTTAGTAGGGAATTTTAACATCCTGCTGTCCACAATGGATAAATCTTCCAAGCAAAGAATCAACAAAGATATTGTGGAAATGAACAACACTCTAGATAGATCAAATGGACTTAATTGATATATACAAGAGTCTTTCACCCCAAAGAAGCAAAATATACATTCTTTTCAAATGCTCATAGAACATTCTCAAAGAAAGGTCACATGGTAGGACAGAAAACAAGCCTCAACAAATTCAAGAAATTTTATATCATATCAAGAATCTTCTTGGATCACAATGGCTTGAAACTAGAAACCAACCTCAGGAAAAAAACTCAAGAACACTTAAATTCATAGACAACGAATAACATGCTATTGAATAATGAGTTAATGAGATAAAGGAAGAAGTAAAAAATTTCTGGAAAGAAATAAAAATGAACACAAGCCCTGGCTGGTACTCAGTGGATAGGCAGCAGCCTGTAAATCCAAAGGTCACTGGTTCAATTCCCCAGTCAGGGCACTTAACCAGGTTGCAAGCCAGGTCTCCAGTCAGATCTGTGGCTGGAGACAGGTGAAAAGCAACCATACATTGATATCTCTCTCCCTCTCTACCTCTCTCCCTTCCCCTCTTTCTAGAAATGATGAAATAAAATCTTAAAAAAAAAAATAAGAACACAAAACAGCCCAAAACCTATGGGACACAGTACAGGCAGTCCTGGGAAAGTAGTTCACAAGAATACAGGCCTACCTAAAAAGGATAGAAAATTTTCAAATAAACAACCTAATACTCTGTCTACAATAAAACCCAGAGTGAGAAGAAAAATAATAATCAAGATCAGAGCAGAATTAAATTACATACATATAGACTAAAAAACAACTAGAAGGATCAATGAATCTAAGAGCTGGTTCTTCAAAAAAGATAAATAAAATTGACAAGCTTTTAACCAGACTCATCAAGAAAAAAAGAGAGGACCCAAATAAATAAAACCATAAATGAAAGAGGGGAAATCACAACTGATACAACAGAAATACAAAGAATTATAAGAAATTACTACAAACAACTATATGCCAAAAAGTTTGACAACTTGGGTGAAATGAACAAATTTCAGAAAACATATAATCTTCTAAGACTGAATCAAGAAGAAGCAGAAAGCCTGAATAGACCAATAGCAACTAGTGAAATTGAATCAGGAATCAGAAAATTCCCCAGCACACAAAATTTCTGAACCACACAGCTTCACAGTGAATTTTGCCAAACATTTAGGGAAGAGATAACTCCTACCTTTCTCAAACTATTCCAAAATGTTCAAGAAGAGGCAAGATTCCCAAACTCTTTCTATGAGGCCAGTAGTATCCTAATTCCAAAACCAAGTAAAGACACAACAAAAAAGAAACTTATAGGCCAATAATGCCAATGAGCCTAGATGCTAAAATCCTCAACAAATAGCAAACTGAATCCAGTGGTACATTAAAAAGATCACACACTATGATCAAGTGGAATTCATTCCAGGGATTCCAAGGTAGTATAATTGCAAATCAATAAATGCAAAACACCACATAAACAAAACGAAAGACAGAAACCATAAGATCATATCAATAGATGCTTAAAAAAAAAAGCACTTGAGAAAGTACAGCACCCATTAATAATAAAAATGGTTAGCAAAATGGGAATAGAGGGAGCATACCTCAACATAATAGAGGCCATATATGAGAAACCAGCATGCCAACATCATACTCAATGGGTAAAAACTAAGTTTACCCAATAAGATCAGGAACATGACAAGGGTGTCCACTTTCACCACTTTCATTCAACATAATTCTAGCCACAGTGATCAGACAAGAAAAATAAAAGGAATCCAAATTGGAAAGGAGGAACTAAAATTCATTATCTGCAGATGATATAATAATATACATAGAAAATGCTATAGAATCCACCAAAACACTACTCAACCTTATTGGTGAATTTGGCAAAATAGCTGGATACAAAGTTAATATTCAGAAATTGAAGGCATTTCTGTACACCAACAATGAAATATCAGAAACCGAAACTAGGGAAAAATTTTCCTTTTACTATAGAAACAATAAAAATAAAGCACCTTGGAATAAACTTAACTAAAGAGGTAAAAGACCTATACTCAGAAAACTACAGAACACTGAAGAAAGAAATTTAGGAACATACAAACAAATGGAAACATATACCATGTTCATGGATGGGAGAAATAATATCATTAAAATGTCCACACTACACAAAGCAATCTATAGATTCAATGCAATCCCTATTAAAATACTAATGACATATTTCCATAGATCTAGAACTAATATTTCAAAAATTTACATGAAACCCCAAATGATCCTGAATAGTCTCAGCAATTTTGAGAAAGAAAAACAAAGTGGGTAGGATTACAACACTTGATAGCAAACTGTATTACAAGGCCACTGTAATCAAAAACAGATCAATGGAACAGAATAGAGAGTGTGAGGGACCCCTACCCACAGAGACCCCTGGTGCCACAGGGGAAATAAAACCATCCCAAACATCTCATGTGTAAGGGGAAAAAGATCTGGCCAGTGGCTCAAGGCCAAAGGCCCAGTTCTTTATTCCCAAAGATTTTATTCAAAGGGGTAAACTTGGAGGCATGTAGTTTGTCAATCAATGCTAATCAATGCTAAGTACCAGGAAACAGAAAAAAACAATTGAAGGGGCAGGGAGATCTCACTCAGGTCAAGATGTGCATTCAAATTTTAAAAACTTCTGTTGTTGATACAACAAAGGATTACACAAGGTAAGAGAACAGGAGGGACTTCATAAGTAGTTAGAATATTTTCCCATGACCTAGTTCCCCCTGGGGCCCACTGGCAATAACATAGAAACATGTATGGATCCAGCATTCCCAGTTTCCTGACTGGGTCTTACAGACTTAGCCTGGACCTTGTGGGACTCCGAGTTTCAATGTTTTCCCAAGTAGACCCGCCAAGAGAGACCTAAAATATACTAAGGTCTCTGTGGTCAATTAATATTTGACAAAGTAGGCAGAAACATAAAATGGAGTAAAAAAATAGCCTCTTCAAAAAATGGTGTTACAGAATAGTACATGAAAAATAATAGAACTAGACCACCAGCTTATACCATGTACCGGAATAAACTCAAAATGGATATAAGACTTAAACATAACCATAAAAGTCCTAGAAGAAAACACAGGCAGTAAAATTTCAGATATCCCATGCAGCAATATATTCACTGATATTTCTCCTAGGGCAAGGGAAATAAAGGAATAAACAAATGGGACTACATCAAACTCAAAGCTTCTGCCCAGCCAAAGAAAACATCAGCAAAATGAAACAGGAACCAACCATGTGGGAAAACATATTTTCCAATGATACCTCAGATAAGGATTTGATCTCCAATTATATAAAGAACTCATCCTACTCAACACCAGAAAGACAGACAATCCAATTAAAAACTGGGCAATGGACCTGAACAGATAATTCTCTAAGGATGACATACATAGGGCCTATTGGCATATGAAAGGATGCTCAACATCACTAGCCATTAGAGAGATGAAAATTAAAACTGCAGTGAGATATCACCTCACACCAGTCAGATTGACCATCATCAACAAATCAACAAACAAGTGCTGGTGAGGATGTGGGGAAAAGGGAACTCTGATGCACTCTTGGTAGGAATGCAGACTGGTGCAGCCACTGTAGAAAATAGTATGGAATTTCCTCAAAATTCCACTAAAAATGGAATTGCCTTTTGATCCAGTGATCCTACTTCTGGGATTATACCCTGAGAATCCTGAAACACCAATTCAAAAGAACCTATATGCCCCAACGTTCATAGCAGCACTATTTAATAGTCAAATACTACAAACGAACTAAGCGCCCATCAGTAAATGAGTGGGTCAAAAACTGTGGTACATTTACCACAATTGGATGCTATGCAGCAGAAAGAAAGAAGGATTTCCTACTTTTCCTTACTGCATGAATGGAACAGGAGAGTATTAAGTTTAGTGAAATAAACCAGGTGGTGAAAGACAACCATATGATCTCACCTATAAAAGGAACCTAATGAACAAATGAGCAAAATAGTACCAGAGGTGAAAACAAGAAACAAACTGTCAGTGACCAGAAGGGAGGAGGAAGAGGCAGAAGGGTGGAAAGATGGGAAAGGGTCTAGTCAAGGAACATATATAAACGACCCATAGACATGGATAACAGGGTGGGGATTGATTGGGAGTAGGCAGGTGAGTTCGGCAAGGGAGAGCAACAGGGGAAAACTGGCATAACTGTAATAAAAAAATAATTTAAAAAAATTTTAATGTAAGCAAATTTGTTCACCTGGTTTAAGTAAATGAGGAGATTGTTTTATTTCACACCTTAAAATCAAAAACATCAGGCATGATATATAGAGATATGGAGGTATAGGGAGAGAGACTCATTTTAATTATTTTCTTCATTTTCTCACAAAAAGCTCTTGAACAGAGGGGAGCAAAAAGGGGATGGATGTAATACAATAACAATAAAATTTTTAAATAATAAATAAATAAATAAAAGCTCTTCAAAACAGGATATTTTTTTAAAAATCTCTTTGTTACTATTGTATTCCTAGTGTAGCAAAAACATTATCATATAATTGATCCTCAAAATATTTATCAAATGAATTATAAATTCTCTGTAAAATCCACAGAAAGTGATATGACATGCTATTGTTAGCACATTCATCATGTTCAAAGTATTAGAAGAATAATTAGAAAAATATGATTATCCTAGGCTAAGTTATTTATTTACCTTCCCCTAAAATAAAAAAAGTCAAGTGCCATTTACTGAATGAAAAGGTAGAAGTGAGGCCTAGGTCTAAAACCCATTAAAACAAGTAAGCAAACAAATAAGAAACAAAAAAGATAGCTCTTTAGTTGTCTTTTTGGAATTGAATTTCATAGAAGGAATTTTATATACTTTTTAAAAATCCAATCTTACATAAAATAACAGTCCCATATAAAACCATAAATATTTCCTATCCTCCCCAAAAGATATACCCATTCCTAGCTACTTAGTATAGCTCTGAGTAGAGAAACCTAGTCCTTCCCAATTTGTTCTTCCCCTGGAAGAAAAATCTTTGATTCAGTCAGATTTACATGAGTCACTTTGTGATACATCCAATGAATCTTGACATGGCTGCTTGATCTACTGATAATAGTGCCAACATGACTTCTGCAAAAATGCCAGGTGGAGCTCCATAAACCTGGAGTGGTGGCTTCATGTAATCACTCAAGCTCATTTCCTGGAAAAATCACAAGCAAGACTTTTTCCAAGGCTTAGCATTTGAGTCACATATTATCAACCACTCACCATCATTCATTGATTTTGCTTTCTAAACATGAAACAGAAATTGTTTTCTTCTTTAAAAACAATACTCTGTTTATCTTACATAGCCTAACCTGGGTTTTCAGCTTGACAATAATCCTTTTTCTCAACACTGTATCTTTGGACCTACAATCTTTGTTTATTTGTGATATGGCAAACTGTTCAATAAGTGACAAAACTGTCTGTCTCATAATCAATCATGATCACAATAAAATTTCTATATATAAAAGGAGAAATAGGAAGCAATATCCAGTGCTCACCAGCAAGAAGCATATTCCATACACTGGCAGTCAAGCTGTGAATGTCCATTCATTTTTTTTTAAGGTTTTATTTTATTACTTTTAGAAAGAGGGGAATGGAGAGAGGCAAAGAGGGAGAGAGACATCAATGTATGGTTGCCTTTCACCTGCCTCCAGCCACGGACCTGCCTGGAGTCCTGGCTTGCAACCTGGTTATGTGCCCTGGCTGGGAATCAAACCAGCGACCTATGGGTTTGCAGGCCAGCACCTTATCCACTGTGCCACCATCCAGGTGTTACATTCATTTTTTATATCATGTTCCTGGACGTAGAAAGAGGCCCTATGTTGCTGATTCGGTTTTACTAGTTAGGGTGTTTTTTATGCACTATCCAAATGACAGTAAATAGGGCAGCATATTCTTATTTTGAATGTGATGCCCTTTAGATGCCTAATTCCTACTGTTCCAGTTATAAGCCTAGGTATGCTTTAAATGTTGAAAAATACTGGACAACTTTTTGTGGGTGTTGTCAGAACTGGGTTTTCTCAATTATAACTGTTATAACCCTGGTGGCCATCAATCATTTTCAGCTTGAAGGACTCTATTCCCTCTTAGTCAGTATTAGACTTCTTATTAATTTAGTGATATTTAAATTAGCACACTGAACTTCTGGTTTTCTTCTTTGAACCAATATGATCCAGCCCTCAAATCAATGGCTTGTGCTTTGGTTTCTACCTTGGATCAACTTGAAACAATACACCCTGTTGAGATGTAATGTTAATTATCTTTCTAACAGGACATTTCTAAGTGGATTTTTCTTTATTGGGAGAAACTGAAAAGGAAAGGTTTAAGAATAAATCTGGAAGAACTAGGTTCCCCTCTATCCCTCCAGCTCCAAATATCACCATTTCTAGTCTACCTCCTTAACAGCTCTCTAAAAGCATTGACTGGAAGTATAAAAGACCTTTATTGAAAAAAATATACAGCTTCCTTAGTTTATTTTATTTTTTGCTTTCAGATGGCCCCTTAAATTGAAGTCTGTTGTATGCCTGCAGTACATTATTGCAGTTCAAAAAAAGTAGTAAACAAAATTCAATATCTTTTTTTACTATTGGTGACTTTCTCTTTATACCAACAAACAAGAAAATGTATAGGGTCTGGATTATTTCCATACGGTGAGGTGACCCTAGATGCTAAAGAATTTTTGTCCCATGTTTTTGTATATAATATGCCTGGGAAGGACTTGGCCTTGCCTACTTCAGGTCCATTGTCTGTACCTCAATTTATTATTGAGACCTGATGCATGGTACGGATATAAATTATATACATAATCTGTACCCCAAATAATGTTGCATAAATAATACAGCATAAAATCTTAATAAACAATAATCTTTTATTCCTACCTTGTTAGGCTGAAGGCCAGCTCATCTGGTCTGGTCAGGTCAACTCTGCTCTACCTACAGATGGGTAATCTTTCTGGCTGGGGTGCTCTTTTCATGGTGACGAGTGACACAAGATAACAAGGAAAAGCATGCAAGCCTTCTTTGGGCCAAGGTTTCACTGTAGGACACTGTCCTTCTGTCTTATTTTATTACTCAGAGTAATTCACATGACTAAGTCCAAAGCTAAAATAGACAAGAAAAAATACAGTGCTTTAAGATGCCTTTTGCACAGAGATGATAGATCACATGGCAAGTAGTGTGGATAGGGAAGAAGTAAAAACTGGAGCCTGTAATGCCATCAATTGTAGAGAATAATAAATGTCTTGACAGAGATTCATTCTCATCCCTGTAGTCTAAGAAAGAGGAGTTTGTAAAGTTAACACTAAAAGGGCTAGATACAAGACCACATATGTAAATAAAATATTCTGTTTAGTTTTATAAGAAGGTTTAACAACATTAACATGAAATGTTGAAAGAAGGGGGGCATTTTTATTGTTAACATGTGCAGAGATCACAGCTGCTTGATGGACAAGGTATCTCCTTATTCTTCTAGACCTTAGAATGCATTTACTCCATGGTGTTAGAACTGAGTAAACAGCAAACACATAACCTGTTGCAGAGAGGATATTGAAAAGCATTACCCAGAAAATGCCAAAGGGTTTATATATCTATCAAGCCACCTGAAACTACAAGTTACTTTTCTCACTGACAGAAGAAGTATAAACTCTTCTACTAGGGGGCTTGCAGAGAATACAAATGAAGAAATGAGAAAATAGGCAGAAATTTGTCTTACCACCAAAAGAAAAAATGTCTCATTCCTCAATCATTGTTAGTTTTAGCCATTTAAAAATGAGTATAAATTCTAATAATATAGTAGAATTAATTTTAACCTACTCTACATCATTATATCTTTTCATGACAAATAACAGGAAGTCAGTAAATATTTTCTCAATAAAATATGTAATGTAGAAAGAATATTTTTTAAATATTAATAAAAACCTAACACAAGGAAATTAACTTTTAAATAGAACTGTAAAGAGACAGAATAAGGTGGGATGAACAAATAAGTACACCTTAGGAAAAAAAATACAGAAATAGATACTATAGTTCCTCATTATAAATAGCTCAGAGCTAACAACTTCTGTTGTATCACAATGCCTCGAAAATCTATATCTATATCTTTATATCTATTCCATCTATCTATATCTATATATGGCTTAGAACTTACTTAATAAAGTATTAAATTATCAAAATTAAATGATAGTCAAAATTAATATTGGCATTATTGGTACTGATTAAAGAGTTTGTTAATGAGAGTGGGAATAAAAAGGAGGAAATAATAAAAGAAAGTTCTCCCATTTTTTGCAGAAATAAGGTCTTGGCATAAGTTATTATGAGAGATATTCAATAAGTAGAAAAAGGCTCTTAGTTATAATTTCCTACCACATGTTTATGAACCTATATATGTAGTATGTATACATACTCTAGATCTTTCCAAGATTTCACATCATTTTAGTTATTGCAAATAGCTCAATATTTCATTAGTGATTCAAAATAAATAATGGCCTCAATTCTTTATGAAATGCTTTCCTACTTAACTAGGAAATGCTGCAACCTCTCACAGAATGTCTGATGTATTATTCCTATTCCTTGAGCTTTATACAAGATATAGAATTCTCAGCACACACTGTGTATATATCTATGACTTCCACCCATGAAGAACTAACCATACGACACTACTTGATCGGATCCCATCTACTTTTTTATTTTTTAATTTTAAGATCTTATTATTTTTAGAGAGAAGGGAAGAGAGACATCAACGCACAGTTGCCATTCATCTGCCTCCAGCAGCAGACCTGGCTGGAGACCCGGCCTGCAACCTGATTATTTGCCCCTGCCTGGGGAATTCAACCAGTGACCCTTTGGATTTGCAGGCTGGCGGCCTATCCACTGCGCCACCAGCCAGGGCTGACCCCATCTACTCCTATATCTTTGAAATGCTGTTCCCCTCTAAACTCTATCCGCATTAGTACATTTTCCGCTGCACTCTAACATTATGGATTCCTTTCATTCATCCATGAAATAAGTCTTTATAAAACCTGAATGGATAAACTTAGGTCATGAGAGCACTATGTGTGCTCTGATTGACTTTGTTAAGTTAGTCTCATGCAGGAGTTCTGCGTAGAATTATTTTCACCTATGACCAGGTTTTGCAAGGTGTCAGAGGGTTATAGACATAATAGCTGTGGTTATTTCACAATGGAGTAAGAGAACAATGGATGTTGGATGGGCAACCAAATAATATCATGCAATTTGTGTTAGGCACTTTCAACCTATTACTTTCCATCAAAATCCTTTATTTTAGGTTCTTCTTACCACTTACTAATATTTTATTTACTTTGTTTTATTTATCATTTATACCCCCTACTAACTCTAAGTCTCATGACAATTAGGGTGTGACCTATATTCACTGCTATATCCCCAGATATTAGAATAGTGTTGGTTTATTGTACACAATCAGTTAATGAGAAAAGGGACTTGTTCAGAACAAAAGAACAGGGTAGATAAGAACTCTATTACCTTATGTTCTTATTATATTTGTCTTTATCTGTGCAAATGTAAATTTATCTACCTTTAGGTATTTATGTAAATTAAAAGTTCATAGTTCTTTTCTTCTAAACATTCCTTTTGTGGCTGCTAGGTAAAATTTGGCTATGTCAGTAACTAATCATGACCTGCAAAATTAGTGTTGATTCAAAAATAATTCAATTCTCACAGGAAGTAATTTATATAATAAGAAAACCGACTACATTAGGAGATAATTTCTAGGATTAATGTGAAACCATCCCTGATCACACAGATGAATGAAGCCAATTTCCCTACATTTGTATGGGTATGTCAAGTACCTTATTGTCTTCAATGCATTGAATGAAGGAGGAAAAGTTAATGTAGCTCCAAAAATGCACTATACATTCTAGCCCAAGATATTAGATGTTTTAGATTCCACCAGGGAAAAACAATAAAACATAAATAGAAATAAATGTTGGCATTATTTAATTAACTGGGAAGTTCAATGTGCTCTAGAGACAATTTATTATAATAAATAGAGCATCTTATCCTTGCAGTGCATTGCAATGAATATAAATTAAGATTTTTTTTTTTACTCAAAGAAAAATGTTCACCAATTCCTTATAAAATGTACCTAAGGGCCTCATTAGATTAATACTTTACTAGAATGTTTCTGTATCTTGGCAGACTTTTTGTTATGGGAATCTCTGCCACATGTGACATCATTGCTCACACAGTACTATTTGAAACACCCCTTTGACTTGCATGAGATCTTTGCTTTAAATCTCTTCATAACTTTCTAAACTTTTCTCCTCAGTAGGGCTTCTTCTTTAATCACCTCTTAACTGTTGAGATTCTCAGAATTTTCTCTTACCATAATTCTCTTCATGCACAACAGATTCAAAAAGTGTATCATCATTTCTCCTAAAGCTACTCTTCTTTCACTGACTGACCTCCCTTTGGGTGGCATAGTCATTCAGCCTGTTACTAAAGCTAGAACACTTGGGTTCACCTGTAACTTGTCACTCTCCCTTTATTGTCACTGGCCATTTAGGCCAAAATCTTGCCCTGTTTATTTTTACAGTTTATTTCAGTTCTGTGCTTTTCATCCCAATCCTACAACTGATCTAACGAACACTCATTTATCTCTACTTTGAGCAGCCTCCACATTCTTCTGATTGATATTACTCTGTTCCCCACACAATGGGCTGAGAAATTCATTTTTGCTGTTGCTTTAAAAATGTGTCTGTAACCAGAGGGACTAAAAATTAGGAAATTAATTGTTTAACTGTGTCATATTTATTCTGGGCTTTTGCCAATAGTTGCATTCACTTAGGCTAGACTTGGAAAATCTGAAAAGTACCAACTTTTAGATAGTAGATATGTTCAAAAATAATTTTAGAATAGAAAACAACAATCAATAGGATACAATTCACAATATAGAAAAACAACACAGTATGATTGCAATGTTCCTATGCAACTGATTTTTAAAACTCTTTTAAATAAATGTATAGTTTATTACATGACTCAAATACTCAAATTTTTTCAGTTACTCTTTATTGCTTCTAATGTTATGTCCAAGTAAATTATTCAAAACTTTGCAGCTTTGCGTCACCCTCTCCTTTCACTCTACTGTTCCCCACTAAAATGCCCTTTTTGAAACCCCCAAAATATTTTGCATACTTTGTATTTTGCAACTTCTGTTGTTCTAATCACATTCGCATGTCATATTGCCACCATTCGATTCCATCCTCCAAATCCTAGAGATTTTTCAAGGCTCTATTCAAGCCCCACCATTTTCCATGAAGTCATCCTAGAACTCCTAAGTCCCATGAGCCATCGATCTCCACTGAACTCAAGAATTATCACTTTAAATTTTTATGTATTAGCTAATTACATCTGGTACATTCAATCTTTTAACTTTTTACTATATTTTAATTTAAATATTATATGTACTATTTCACTATGCTTTGTTCCTGAGGGTATTATTTCTTAATTATTTATAATGTATTCTTTGCCTTCCAAACTCTATGATTTTAATTTGATTTTCAAAGTAAAGATTTCATTTAATTATGACATAACTGAAGTCCTTGTCTTCCTATGCTTTATTATGTTCCACTAACACAAAAGACAAGTTTTTAAAAATTTGTAGAGTGTTCAAAAAAACATATTTAAATAGAAACTAAGAGGAAAAGTGCTACATCTCCACATATCAATTTTTAAATATGATCATGCTCAATTATGAATTTTTATTTTATTTTATCTTCATAAATTAGTTTAAAACATTTATGAAATCCTATTAAAGAGTGGTTTATGACCACTCTTGAAATATTACAGTGTTTTATTTTTGAGACACTGAAGCAAAATGCACCAATTTGCTGGAAAAAAATTTAATTAGTGCATTGGCTGGCATGGCTCCATGGGTTGAGCGCCAGCCTGCAAACCAAGAGGTTGCAGGTTGGATTCCCAGTCAGGGCACATGCCTGGGCTGTGGGCCATGTCCCAGGTTAGGGGCATGCGAGAGCTAACCAATCAATGTTTCTCTTGTATATCAATGTTTCTTTCTTTCTTTTTTCTTTTTTTATTTTATTGTTGCTGTATTACATCCATCCCCTTTTTGCTCCCCTCTGTCCCCCTCCCCACCCACCTATTCCCACCAAAGTCAATCCCACCTGTTGTCCATGTCCATGGTTCCTTTATACTAGGTTCTTGCCTAAGCTGCTCCCCTTCTTTGCCTCTGCCTCCCCCCTACCCCCAACCCCGTTTCGCCTGACCACTGAAGGCCTATTCCTTGTATTCATATACTTGGTTCTGTTTTGCTTGTTGTTAGTTTTGCTCCTTATTGTCCCGTAATGGGTGAGATCATATGATATTTGTCCTTCACTGACTGGCTTATTTCACTAAGCATAATACTCTCCAGTTCCATCCATGTTGTTGCAAAGGGTACAAGTTCCTTCTTTCTTTCTGCTAT
>PVIW01017009.1:0-15143 GCA_004026585.1 Noctilio leporinus | reverse complement strand
TTAGAAAGGCTGGGGAAGGGAGGAATACTTAGATTGAGGACTGGGAATGTGTTATAGCCACAGAGTGAATAGACTTTAATTCGAGAGTAGGGGAGGGTCTTGGATATTTAGGTGGATTGAGGTATGGGGGGGATTAAGAATATGTGATGAGTAACTTTTGCAAAGGATATGTTGAGGCTTAATAGTTCATATTGCTCTCGGTATAAGTCAGGTGCTTGAGATTAGCAGCAATACCTTTCCTGAGGCTGCCTCTTTTTCTTGGTCAGGACTTTACAGTCTATAGTCTATATTCTAGCCGGTCTTGGCGTGTGGCAGGGCCTCCGATTGTCACAGTAGGGCTGATTCTGAGTGTGCCCCCCCAGGTAGGCTGGGCCTTCCGCAGCCTGGCTGGGTTTTAAGTCTGCCGGTGTTCTGGAGCTGGCAGGCAGCCCCCTCCCACTCCTGGCGGAGTTTCCTGCCCAGGACAGCCCCCAGCATTTCTGCAGGGCAGCCCGCAACTTTGCAGTTCCCTGTGACGACTGGCCCCACCCCCGCAGTTCCGGGAGGAGGCCGGGCCTGTCAGTCAACATTGTCCGGGGTCCGCCTACACTGTCCCGCCCTTCAGGGGCGAGCACCATGCCTCTAAGCCAATCAGCTCTCCTCAGAGTCCTTTACGCCGCCTCTGTGATGAGCCCCTCCCAGGCGTGGGAGGTGTGGCCTTTGTCTCCGGCAATGGCGGGTCTCCCGCCACTAGTTCCCGGCTGGCCAGCTCTCCGGCTCACCGTTTGGATTTTCCCGCGGAGCCTGGGGGCCTGTGTGGCTGCACAGGGCTGGGCCTCCCCCCTCGCAGGGGCTTCTAGCTGCTGTTTCCCCAGCGGCCCAGCAGCTCTGCTTTCGGCCCTCTTGCCGCCCCGGCTGGTGCACTTCCCGCTCCCCCGCTCAGGCTTCCTGCAGGACTCTTCTCCTCCGCCTCTAGCCCTGCGCGCCGCGGAGCCTCCTCTCCCTGTTGCCAGGGTGAGTCTCTCGTACAATCCCTCCCCTGCAAGAGTTCAATTCCGTGTTCCCTACGGCGTTTGCCCTCGCCGCCCGCACTTCACTGCTGAGACTTCCAGTCGCCAGGGAGCCTGAAACTGGCCCCAGTCAAACGTGCTCCTCTGGGCAGAGCCGCCCTGCCCAGAGCCGACCTCGGCCCGCAGGCCGGTCGGTCGGGAACGCCTCACCTACTGTCCTGCTGGCCTCCTCTGCCTCTGGGCTGTGCTCCCCTGTGTCCAGATGCTGCCCGCTCCAATTCCTAGGGTCCTGAAGACGTCTCACGCTCCCTATCCTGTCCTCTAGCTGCTTTGGTACTCGAGAACACCATCAGCACTGCTCTCTACTCTGTCGCCATCTTCCCGTCTCCAGAAACAAATTTTTTTTAAAACACCGTTGACAATTAGTAGCTCCAAAATAAATAAATAAATACCTGGGTATAAAGCTAACATGTGCAGGAGATGTAAGCTAAAATCTACAAAATAATGATAAAAGAAACCAAAGGAGACCTACATAAATGGAACGATGCACAATGTTCATGGATTGAAAAGCTCAAAAACCAAATCTCACCAAATTGATCTATAAATTTAATGCAACTCTAGTAAAAATTCAAGAAGGATTTTTACACAACTATACTAAGTGTAGCCAAAGACACTAAAATATCTAAATGGTTGTCAAAATAGAAGACTGGAGGATTCATGCTGAACAATTTTAAGACTTGCTACATAGCTACAATGCTTTAAGACAACAAAGGAACAGATCCACAGTTTATTGGCACAGAATAGAGGTACTATTCTGAATTTATTTAAATGAAGTACTATTTTTCCATCCACCTCAATTGCAGTTAGTATTCAGGGTAACCTCTGCTCTACTGATCTCATTATCCATGAATCCTACATAAGCCATCTTAGAAGCACCCCAAAACCAGGTTTTTCTTCTATAAATCCAGTTGGCTCTAACATTTTTGTCCCTGTAACACTGCTGGGGCTAGGAAGGATGGAGGCGCTCAGTGTTGGCTGTGAGCAGTGTTAGTTGTGGCTGTCATTGAGCCCCAGACAAAAGTTCAGAAAAGCAGCAGATAGTGATCTGGCTAATCACTCCCAGTAGGGAGAAAATAAAGATTTTTGAGGTAATTAATTAATCCTACTTTTGTCCCCTTGCACAATCTGAGCCATCCATTTCCAGCAAAGCAAGAAGATCAGGGTGATGTTTAAATACCAGTAATCTTCACTATTGACAATATCTAAAACAAGAGGAGACAGTGACAGAGAGCTAGGGTTTATTTGAATGCTCATATGAATGGGGACTCAACTAGGCCTCATGCTTACCTGGACAAGACTTCAAAGATGCAGCATAAAAAGCCACATTCACTGTGCTTGAAAAAAAAAAAAATGTAGATATAGACAGATATATAGATACAGATATCTCCTTGGAAGAAACTGCAGTGTGATATTGCAGTGCTTTCTACATGTTTCTACACTTTCTCCCTCTACTTTAAGTGTACTGTAAAAAAAGAGGTAATCCTGATTTGTTCAGAATATTTTCTTTTTTGGGGTAGACCTATGGCTTTTTCTATTTCTCTGACTTCACTATGGTACTTTTTCTCTATAGACATCTTTTGAAAGAGAAAGAGGGTCAAAGCTTCCTCTCCTATCTGTCCTTCATCTGCAAAGTGCCTATGGGATCCTGTTTAACTCCACCCAGCATGTAGTTAACAAGGTATATGAAAGAATCCTCATAATTCAATTTTTGAGGAAATTATCAAGGACATAAAAGTATAAGTGACATTTGCCATAAGTTTCTCAAAAATGCCTTTTATTGACTTAAGGAAGCTCCCTTCTAGGCCTAGTTTGTAAACTTATCCAAGAATAGGTTAATAAATTTGAGAGAGAGAGAGAGAGAGAGAGAGAGAGGAGAGAGGGAAAGAGAGAGAGAGATTTGTTGTTTCACTTATTTATGCATTCATTGGTTGCTTCTTGTATGTGCCCTTACTAGAGATCAAACCTGCAACCTTGGCATAAGGGGACAATGCTCTAATGAATTTTAGCTACCTGGCTAGGACCTGGGTATTTTCTTTTCCTAGTGAACACATGAAAGTCATGGGTTGCTTTTTCCACCTAATACATTTTGCACTTCCCTCTCTAAAGAAACATGATGTTTCTTCCTCTGAAGGAACCACCCTGAAGCATGTCAAAATATTAATTTCTCCCAAGCAAATGTTAGAAGACATTCTTAACATCCCCAGCCCCATCAGAAAGCATTCAATGAAGTCATTTATATTTTAAACTGTCTTATGAAGGACTTCTGGTCTGGTGACTGAATTCTGTACAAGTCATGCGCTAGTTGGTTAGGTGTTTTTTACTTGTTTATTTTTGTTTTGGGTATTTGGTTGAGTGAGCAGTTCTATGTCTTTGCTAAGACAGCTTGTTCAGAATACAGTGATGGCTGCTGGAGGGATTCTTGGGTGATGATGCTACAGGAAGGTACATCTTAGTCCCAATCTGGGCTGACTGGGAAGGGCTGGCCCTTTAAAGACACTAGTCCACCATCAGTTGATCATGTCAAGGCTGAGCTGGAGAGGAGTGTTATCTGCCACCTGCAGGATCATCATTTTAAATCAGAATTCAGACTGGTGGAAGATAAGTGGAAAACTAATAATGACAAAATATGTTATTTGATTTGTTATTTGCAATGAAAACGGAATTGTTTCTGTTAAAATAGTTAAAGCAGTAGCTATTTGGTTTTGTGGGATTTTTAAATATTGCTGCTGTTTGTTAGCATATTTATTTGGCTTGATAACTAAGCATAGAGGAGGCTACATTTTCTCTAAATTAAAATTTGCCATTTATTCATCATCTAAGATTCACTGGAGTAGTCTGCTACACTCTCTCCGTTCTAGTCATTGTTGTTATTGTTAATAATAAAGTTAAAAGAGTTTAAAGCAGCAGCCTGTAGCTTGGTGAGGTACTTTTCAGTGAGAATTGAGGCCACAAGTGTTACCATCTTAAACTGGTGGGGAAACTTCTTAAAACTAGAATTTCAGACTCTCAGGACAT
This sequence comes from Noctilio leporinus, assembly GCA_004026585.1. Taxonomy (NCBI): domain Eukaryota; kingdom Metazoa; phylum Chordata; class Mammalia; order Chiroptera; family Noctilionidae; genus Noctilio; species Noctilio leporinus. Next base: position 11,079 of record PVIW01017009.1, on the reverse strand, counting down.
GGCTGCTTCCTTTTATTATTTGTTTTTCTTGTCAACCTTCCTGAAGAGCTTCAGACTAAACTTTTTAATTCTGGGGACTCACTGGCTATGGTATTTAAAGGCTGTGATTCACTTGAAGGGATAAATGCTAGATAATAGGAAGAAGGATGATGAGGTTTGGGGACTATATCGACATCCAGGTTCTGATTAGATTGCAGAAAGGGCAATTATAGTAGATGTGGCTGGAGTATAGTTGATTGGATTAAAGTGTAGCTGGTTGGATTATCTAATTATGGAGCAATCTGATTTATGTTATATCTAATAAAGATAATTATGTAAGTAGCCTGGGGAGAATAGGGTACTGGTAACGTTGTGTCTGTGGGTACGGAGGGTGCTAGAGGCTTTCTGTAGATGACATTTGAGCTGATCTTGAGGGCTGGCACAATAGAGAGCAGGACTTTCTAGGGAGAGTATGTCCAAAGGTAACAACTATGAAATAATATCTTCTATCCAGGAACAGTGAAAAGTTCAGGGTGGCTGCTACATGGTGTGGAGTGTTGGCAAATGGGTGGGTGGATATCATTATTAGACACCTTGTAGAAGATATGAAGGATCAATTCAATCATAAAAGGGAGAGCAGGAGGAGATTTTAAAGTAGGAGAGGGAAATTACCAAGTTTAGTTTTTATAAGGATTACTGAAGATAGCATATAGAAGATAGACAAGAATGAGAACTGATGATAGGGCACCTGTGAGTGGCCTGTCCCAAAAGTATTGAAGCATTGGCCACACAAACTGTTTTAATTATATTGACATTGGCTCAATACAGAACAGACCTTATATTTATATTTATTTATATTTATATTCATTCCTGGATTAAGGCAAGTGGTGGAAAAGGTGAGATGAAGGACAGTAATCCAGAAAAATCCCTAGATTCTTGTTTGGCCAATTTGGTGAGTGGTAATACCACAATATTTCTTTTTGGTATGCAGATGTTTTATTGTCACACAATAAAGAGATTTTGCTGTAGCTGTGCTCACAGGCATTACTGCCATGAGAAAGGGACAGGCTGAAAAACTGGCATCTATTTCATGGCCAGCATTTTCAAACTAGGTCCCAGGAAGCACTGGTTTTAAGAAATGCTACTAGGGACTCAATGGTCAGACATGCTACATCAAGTACAAGTATTTTAATGAGCTTGTGCCCTGAACTGTGAACTTCAGAAGTTTCTTAATTTTTCTTTCCTCCCTACCTGGTTGGAACAGGATGGCTAGCATGAGCTGGAATTGGGTATGTCCCTTCTCCCATGTGAAAGGCTAGAGCTAGCTGGAGTTAAGTACCTCCATGCCTCTGAGATATTGTGGGTTCCGTTCCAGACCATAGCAACAGAGCAAATTATAATGGTTTTGCTGGTGGAGAACTTGCCTTCAATTTGTAAAACGTCTAACATCTGTGAAGTGCAATACAGTGAGGCACTTTAATAGTGAAAGGAGGCCTGCCTGTATTTCCCTTCTCCCAGGTCACTTAGGCTCTGGTGAACTGGTTTCTCCTGAGAGATAACCTTGTTAAGAAGAACGGGTACTCAGATGTATTTCAGAATGGTTCCTTTTCCCTCCCCATGCTGAAAGCAAGAAGGGATTCTTCTCTGATATTAACTGTGGGAAATTGGTTGAGCTCAAGGAGATAAAACTAATAAAAGTTTGCCATGCACCCCCCATCCCCACCCATGCCTGGGTACATTGGCATTGTTATCGTTCAAAGTTGTCCACACTGAGCTTCTAGCAGTGCACCAATTATAGTTCAGGTTTTCACATTACAGTTCAGATCTCTGTTTGTGGGTTTCTACTGTGGGAAGTTAAAATACTCTGTATCCCAATGTCTGTCTCTCCAATTTGGGGAGGTGTGGGAAGGGGAGTTTGGCTCTGTGATCTTTTCTCATCATTTTAAGAAAAGTTGTTGATTTTTCAGATTGTTTGACTTCTTGTGTGTTGTTAGAATGGAGTGGCAATTACTAAGCTCTTCCCATGCCTAACCAGAAAACAAAATCCAGAAGACCCCCACCCTTAAGATTTAGAAGCAATGAGCATTCTTATAATTTCAGCCTCTTGAAAACAGATCTCCTAAAGTCTTCCGACCTGCTCCAGTTTGGATTGGTTTCTCTCTATGGTGCATTGCTGACCTTCTGGAATCTTCCTTCAGCTACCCTAGTAATCCTCTCCATCTTCCTTGTATGTTTCCTACACAGGGTGTGCACAATAAAGTGTCAAAAATTTAGTAAAATAAACAATATACCATTAAAGTGTTATATTTTGAAATAAATTTATGCTTTATGTAAATACATAAACATAATCATTATTTTTTTAATTGTTCAAAAGAAGTCTCCATTTGCTGCAATAATAGACTCAATGCGACTTGGGAACCTTGAACACACTTTCATTAACTTTTCTTTATCCATAGACATCATAATGTTTTCAATCTTAGCTTTAATATCCTCATTATTGGAATGAGGTTGTTTATTAACTTTTCTCTCACAAATGCTGCATATATAATAGTCTAAAGGATCTGCATCAGGTGAACTAGGTGACCAGATTTCCTTTGACTAAAATTCAGGAACATTGACACTGATAAATATTTGCACCTTTTTGGCATTAAGTGCTGGTGCACCATCTTGTTGGAAGATAAAATGATGTCCATTTGTGACTTGCTTCATCCACAATACAACTACCTCTCTCAAAACATCAAAGTAAACATTAGCAGTCACCTTCGAGCCTTGTGGAAACAAATGTGGGGTCATGATATCTCCTTCATTGCTGACAACACCTAACACTATCACTGTAGCAAGAAATTCCCTTTTCATGACAATTGGGACTTCATTAAGATTCTCACAGAGCCACCTGTTGTGTCTTCTGTTGACTATTTGGTCCTGCTGAAACTTCTTTTCATCAGGGAAGAAAATCAGAGGGTATTTTTTTATTTGGAATTTCTCAATTTTGTTAGCAGCTGCTTTTTCAAAGCACCTTTCCTGTGTACTGTGTCATAAACCAGCCTCTTCTAAGAACATATGATCTGTATCTGATATCTTCAGCAATAATCTTGGGAACAGTTGCATCTGATATTTGCAATTCTCTTGTTCTCTTGCTGTGGAGTGCATTGACTTTCCTGGATCTTCATTGATGATCTCCTGGAATCTGTGTACAATATCTGGACTGATACGATCCTTGCATACTTTTTGCATTTTTTGTTGTTGGTGTGGCAACATCAGAATCAGCATCATTCACCTTCCTCACATTGTGAATTTTACATAAAGGCATGTTATTGAAGTCCACAATTTCCTTAGCAGTTGGCTCTGCACTCAGTCCAGAAATTATGGTTGCTCTAACATAGTATTCCTTCAACATGATGGTTGCTCTCAGAATTAAATACTGTATATCTGAAACAATGATGTTAACTTATAACCTTAGAAACACAGTTTTTCAAAATTAATAAGAAGCATGTAAAATAAGGACTTATTGCCACTTTATCACTCACACCTGTATTTTAGGTATTTTTTTCTTCTTTCTTGATTGACTTCCTCTTTTTAATGGAGTATATCCTCCCATTGCTTTATGATCAAGGACATTTGAAAAGTATTTGTTTTTAGAGTTTAATATATAAATTTTTTCACTTACGCTCTTATATGATTTAAAGTTTAGTAGATAGAAATCGCTTTCTGTCAAAATGTTAAAGGCATTGCTCCATAGTCTTATATTTTCTTGGCTATTTCACTAAATACATTAAGCAAAAACTCAAGTGGAGGTGTAGTCACACCAAACCCAGAAATAACCATCCCAGGCCCTCCATGGAGGGAGCAGTGGCTGAGACTAGCTTCAACCCCTCTTCCTCTCCATGTCTGAGCCTCTCCACTCTCCTTGCCCAGTGCCCCATTAAAGAGGGCTCCTTCTCAAAGGGAGAAACCCCTCCTTTGTTGATTTGTCTGATTTCACAGTCCCCCTTCCCATGAAGTCTTCAACCAGAGTTAAGTTCTCCCCCAATTTCCTTAACTTTCCACAGCCCTTTGTATTTGTCATTCAGTTTGTATTGTGCTATTTTTTCCTTCCTCTCCATGTGTTCCTTTGTATTCTTGCCTTCTCAGAATGCTTGGACTATTTAATTGACTTGGGTAAAATGAATTTATTCCCTCTAGGATACTCTAAACAAGTGCACATGCTCAGACCTCAGTGGGCCCCAATTTTTCTGGGCAGAATTCAACACTGAAGTAGATAGGATGCATGGGCCATCATTTTAGAGACTCCCATCCAAATGAATTTAGAAAAGTTACTACCTCCTTAGGCCATACTAACAGCTCCACAGAACATTAGACACAGCCCATCTCTCTCCCACCTTGACTCTGGCCCCAAGCCAATACCACAGGATTACACTTGTCACAGTGCCACCTCTGAGATGAAGTCTGTGTTCTGACTGAAGTGCTGCATTTCATCTTCCACTCTTATCAGTCTATGTATTATTAGTCAACCCCCCCTTTTTTTTTAGCTTGCAAACCCTTATAATAAACTATCTAGGATAAGAGCTAATATTTACAATATGCCAGGAATTGTTCTAAGCTCTTCAGTTATTCTAACTAATTGGATTCTCCTGAGGATCCTATGAGACAAGTTCTGTTATCCCTACTTTACAGATCAGAAACAGAAATGCTTGCCTTTCTCAGGTGGCTTAGTTGGTTAGAGCATCATTCTGATACACCAAGGTTGTGGGTTTAATCCTTTATTAGGACACATATAGGAATTAATGAATGAATACATAAATAAGAGGAACAACAAATCTATGTTTCCCTCTCTTTCTAAAATCAATCAATTAAAAAAAAAAAAAAAAGGCAGATAGGCTTAAGTAATTTCCTCAGAGGTAGTAAAGACAAAGTTGGAATTGAAACCACAACACTCACTGTTTCCATTTGTACAAAGTCCTTCTTTAGGTTAGTGGTTCAACCATTTTGATGACTGTGGTTAACTTTCTGGCTTGTAAATGCTAATTTTCTGCCAGCCATATATTCCCCCAATTTCCCCTTAGGGGTGGGGCACTGTGTCACCCGATTGGCTTGGCTCAGGTATAGCTATACCATCCCTTGGGCCTAGCAAACTTCTCTGTCATCTTCCTGACCATGGTGTTTGGTTCAGGGATGAGAATGACCTGGGCCAGGAGAGGTGGATGAACACTGGGAATTTTCTGGGAATAATTGGCCAACAGAAGCTCTCCTCTGGGGTCACAAGGTATAAGATGATGTGTTCCACATAGTGATGGCCTGCCTGCCATGAAGCTGACAGAGAGGAAAGCAGGCCTGAGACACAGGCCTGATGACATTACATGAGGCTCCTGGATGCCCATGCCAGGAGTCCTGGGCCTTGTCCCTCTATTCTAATGTGTAACGAGCCTGGTTAGAGGGTGCCTCCCCCTAAGTTCTTGCTGACACACAGCCCAAAGCAGTTTCCTCATGCAGCCATTGTAGTGCCCATCTACACCCATCCTTAGAAAGCACTGACTCCAAGCCAGGCCTCTATAAACAGGTATGTCCAGGCCTCTATAAACAGGTACGTTCAGTCCTCAGCTCGATTGTAGAAAGTTGTTCCTCCTGGGGCAGTAGAAACTACTTCCTTTTTGTTTTAAAATTCTGGTTTCTGTGAAATAGAATTTCTGCTCCAATTACTATAAAGCAAAGTTCAGAAATTTTGGAAATAGTTATGCGTATGATCATCCCCTTCTCCCCTCCCCCCAAGGCTCCTGTTCAGGCTCAAAATCCCTAATTCTTCTAGTACTCAAATGTGACTGATACAATTTGCAAACCTGGTGGCAGCCCAAGAATCTCTGCTGAAGGGGACTTGAGGAGCACTGAGTAGGGAAGCGGAGGAACATCACCCCATAGTATAGCCCCTTCTTGCAAATCCCCAAGCTCCCACCATAAGGCATTGCTTTGCTTAGATTTGCACACTTATTGAGCCACTTATTAATCAGACAGCTACTGAGTATCTCCCATACTCCAGGTACTGTACTGGAATGACAGACAGTGAGCAAGATGCAGCCCTTGCTCTCTGATGGCCAAAGTAAGGTGGCAATGTGCATGGGAACATCCTGGAGGGGTGATATACCACCCACCTTCGGCAGCTGAAGAGGCTTCCCAGAGGCTTTGAGATTGAGGGAGTAATCTGAGCAATGAACAGGAGTCAGGCCAGTCCTTGAAGGGAAAGGTGTGAAGAAGAGAGACAAGGGGATGACAGTTGTTGCAGCCTGGTTTAGGGGTAATTTGCAGGAAGTGAGGCTGAGAAATTAGCTGAGCATAGAGAGAGCAGACACTGAGGAGCCTGGCTGTCTTGCCTTAATCAGCTTGGGCTGTCACAACAAACCACCAGAAACTGGATGGTTTACACAACAGACACTTATTTCTCCCAGTTCTGGAGGTTGGGACATCCAAGGTCAAGGTGTTGGCCAATTTGATTGTGTCATCCTGCTGAAAGCCTCTTCCTGGCTTGAAGGTGGCCATTTTCTCTGTGTCCTCACAGGACCTCTTCCTTGAGCATGTAGAATAGCAAGGAAGAAGGGAGGGGAGAGGAGAGGGAGAAAATATTCTGGTGTCTCTTCTTACAAAAACATTAATCTCATCATGAAGGCTCCCCCTTCATGACCTCATCTAACCCTAATTATCTCCCAAAGATCCCATCTCCAAATATTATCCTGTTGGGGGTTGGGCTTCAGAATATGAATTTTGGGATGAACACAGTTTGTTCCATAACATTGGCCAGCAGCTGTGGGCATTTGAGCCATGGAGTCCAGGGAAGGATTCTAAGTGGGAGTGGTGAGTTATTTCCCAGGCCTAACGCCGCACAACATCAGGCAGGACAGAGCACTGGTAAGGCAAATAAATAGACAAAAGGACACTTTAGATGCAGATTTGACTGATATTTCCACCTTCTTGAGTTACCTAATAAAATAGAAAAACTTGAAACATTGCCAACTAATACTGTATCTGGTGTGAGCAAGCAGTCAAGTGAACCCTGGGGGCCCAGGCATGGGATAGCACCTCAGGGAAACTGCTCAGGGAGCCTTGTTGCATAGCGCTTGCAGGGGAGGCCTCCCGGCACCAGAGAGTGCTAAAGGTCAACACTGTCACTGTCACAGCCACATGCTCTGTGGGAGAATCCTAGGATGTCAGAGTGGAAGTAAGGAAGATAGTAAGAAGCCAAGAAAATTCCTTGGGAAGTGGAATGGGGAAACAGACAGATAGCTAAACAAGCTGGCTGAGCAATTTATAGCCAGATACAGAAGGTCACCAGGGTGGAAAGCCCTGGGTGCCTAGCAATGGGTGCCTAGCAGTGGAAAAAACTGGCAGAGGACCTCACCCCCAGGTTGGCCTTTCCTTTCTGCCCCAGTGATGGCCAATCAATGGAGACCATGACTGAAAAAGTACATTAGAAAAGCTGATGAATATTCTATTAAGATCCTTCCCTAAGACCTCCCCTAAGCTTTCAACCTTTCAAACCCTCAAGAGGAAGGACCCAGTGTTTGCTGTCCTTCCCAGGAGCACACCCCTAACTTTTTCTTCCCTCCTTCTTCCCCCACAGGCATGCATCTCCTAAACTCTAAGGGTCCCCCACAGAATTTGCAACTAGGAGAGCAATGGGCAGCAGCAGCAGCTTATCTTGAGCTGCCCCCTGAACTTGCCCCAAGGCTCTCTTTCTCTGACTTCTTAGTGAGCTGATAGCAGCCCTGTCTTGGCTCACTTCTTTCCAATAACATTTCTAGAGCATCAAAGCAGCCTCACCTAGTTTCTTCCTTGATGCTTTTTCTATCCTAAGCTTTTTTATTCACTGTCCCCAGCTTTAGTAAATGTACTCTTAAAATCACCTGGACTCATGCTGTGAAATCCTTCCAGCATGAAGTCAAGAACCTACTCACTACAGGCAGGCTATAGGGAGACCTGCTCAGGGTCCAGTTCCCTATCCTGTAACAAAAAGGGCCCGGGAGAGCCATCCCTAGATTTCTAAAATGCTGCTCCATGATGTTTTCCAAGGTCTGAAGAGAAATGAAACATAAATTTATTTTACGAAACTAAATTCACTTCTTTGAAAAAACTACATTTACACGGAGACTGTGCTTTTTCTCCTTTTGCGGGGGCGGGGGTGTATGTGTGACAAATGTTCTTTATGATGAAATTATAGCCATTGGAGAAGCTATGCTAAGCTTTTTTCTTTAATAGCTTTATTTGGCCACAATAAAAAATTATTATCCTATGCAAGTCCATATTCATTAGATCTCAATGTGTGAGAATTCTAGAACTAGTGCAACTCTAGTTTTACAGAATAGGAATGAGGCCCACAGCAGGAAAGTGATATACCTATTGTCACAAACCAGCACTGGAACCTAAGAACTCTAATGTCTGGGCTCCCTCCTACCATCCTCAAGGGACTGGTGTGATATAAAAATCACTGGATTTACCAGCACTCTTATTGGGTGAGATCACTAATGACTCAGGAAAATACATGAAGAGAATACAGGTCTTGTGTTGACATCAGACACTAAGGGGGGTTCATCAATTTTAGTCCTTAAGTCATAACATTTAGAGACTCCTATTTTTCCTTCCCTGCCTTCTGCATTCACTCATTGGGTACTGCTGTGTTCCTTCTTTGCCAACTAGAAAGCTCTTGATTTATTTTCAGTTGCTTTGGGGGTGGACAAAACAATTTTCATGTATGGAGGTCAAATAAATCATCCAAGTGAAGACTGCCCAAACTTGAACATCTCCCTATAAAATCACATGGGAGAAAACCTGTATACAGGTCTTCTATTTTCTTCAAACACCCTAATTAACTGAGTTACTTAGGAAAACATTGAGAGACAAACAGAACAGAACTTCAGTTAGCCCAACATGAGCAGATGCTATGACATTGATTTGAAGGCTATCACAGAGTGGGGTGGGTCTCTGGGTCCAGGTCCCATTTGTACTTCTCATGATTCCTCAGTGTGAGACAGGACTTCTGCATTCTTAATTACAGGACTACAGCAAGGAAAGCTACTTCTTATGGATTCATTTATTTATTTATTTTTGTCAAGTAAATGTAAGAGTAAATGATATTTGAAAGAAAAAGAAAAACCAGATGAAGAAAAATCAATCCTGAAAATTCATGCTTTTTGAAAAGCAACATATATATTTATTCATTTTTATATATTTATATCCATACATTTGTATTTCTATACATGTGTGTATATGACTGTGTGTGCATGTACATGGTGTGTGTGTGTTTACTTAGAAACCTAAAATGCTCTTTCACAGGCAGTGTGGAATAGCTGGGGAAGTTGATATCACTGGAAAACAGCAAATCTGTAATCTCCACTCGAAGAAGCAAGCTGCCAAGAGAGCCCCCAATGACTTTTCCTCTTGGTTTCACACCCTTGTGTAACTAGCAGAATTTTGGTAAGACGACCATGTGTAACATTTAAGACTAAGTTATAAAAAGCATTGTACCTCTTCTTCACCTTGCTCTCTTGAATCACTCCCTCTAGGGCCTGCTGACACCGTGCCAGTACACTCAGACCATAATAGGGAAAGTGCCACCTGACAAGCAACAGGAACTAAGCTGTTCTGCCTTCAGCTAACAAAAATGGGGCAGCCATCTTGGAATTAGATCCTCCAGCCAGTCTAGCTTTAGATGATGCTGCATCAGCCCTGCAAGACTGATCTCCTCTGCAAGCATAACCGTTCTCATGAGATATCCCAAGCCATATGTAACTAATAGATATGTAGTAATTGAGACATATTTCACATACCATAAAGTGCATTTATTTACATTATCCATGTCAATGATTTTAGTATATTCACAAAGTTGTACAAACATTACCACAGTTTAATTCTGGAACATATTTGTTATTCCAAAAACACACCCTTTGCTTGTCACCAAACACTCCCCATTCTCCTTCCTCCCCAGTCCTGGGCAACCACTAATTATTCAGTACTTTCTATTTCTATAGGTTTGCCAATTCTGGACATTTCATATCAATAGAATCATACAATAAGTGGTTCTTTCTGTCTAGCTTCTGCCACTTAGTATAATTTGTCCAAGATTTATTCATGTGATAGTATGTATCATAGTTCATTCCCTTTTACAGCCAAAAAGTATTTCAATGTATAGATATACAAATTTTGTTTCTCCATTCATTAGCTGATGAACATTTGAGTTATTTCCTTTTTTTTTTTTTTTTTTTTTTTGGCTTTTAAGAGTAATGATGCTGTGAACATTTGTGTATTAATTTTCAGGTGGACATGTTTTCTCTTGAATATAGTATACCTAGGAGTGGAATTGCTGGGTCAGATGGTAGCTATGTGTGTAAACTTTTGAGGAACTTCCAAGCTATTTGTTAAAGCAGCTGCAACTTCTTATACTCCCACCAGTAGTGTATGAGGGTTTCAAATCCTTCACATCTTCACAAATACATATTATTATTTGTCTTTTTTATTACAATCTTCCTTGCAGGTGTAAAGCAGTATCTCAATGTGGCTAAGATTTGCATTTTCCTGACGATTATTTGTGTCGAGTATCTTTTTTGTGTGTGTGTATGTTGAGTATCTTTTCATATACTTATTGGCCAGTTGTGAAAATCTTCCTTGTAAAATGTCTTTTTTGTAAAAAGATCTTTTGACCATTTTTTGAAGTTGGATTACTTATATTTTTATAATTGATGAATTAAGAGTTCTTATATCAATGCTATATCAGATATATGATTTACAACCATAATCTCCCATTCTGTGAGTTATCTCTCATTTTCTGGATAGTATTATTTAAGAACAAGAATTTTTTATTTTAATTTTTTTTCTTTTGCGGCTGGCTCTGTTGGTATCATATCTAAGATACTATTGCCTAGCCCAAGGTCACAAAATTTACTCTTATTTTTCCTTTAAGAGTTTTATAGTTTTACCTCTTACATTTATGCTTAAGATTCATTTTGAGTTAATTTTTATATATGGTGTGAGGTAAAGGCCCAATTTCATTCTTCGTTTTTTTTTTTTAATTTTATTTTTGTTGTATTACATCCATCCCCTTTTTGCTCCCCTCTGTCCCCC